>PVIU01000980.1:153687-247644 GCA_004026605.1 Ondatra zibethicus | reverse complement strand
GTATTGCTGTTGACTTCTAGTTTTAAAGCATGGTGATCTGATAAGGTACATTGGGTTATTCCAATTTTTTTGTATTTGTTGAGGTTTGTTTTGTTACCGAGTATGTGGTCAGTTTTTGAGAAGGTTCCATGAGGTGCTGAGAAGAAGGTATATTCTTTTCTGTTTGGATGGAATATTCTATAGATGTCTGTTAAGTCCATTTGAGTCATAACATCTGTTAGTTCTCTTATTTCTCTGTTCATTTTTTGTCTAATTGACCTGTCCAGTGGTCGAGGGAAGTGTTGAAGCTTCCCACTATTAATGTGTGGGGTTTAATATATGATTTAAGCTTTTGAATTGTTTCTTTGATATATGAGGGTGCCCTTGTATTTTATATCCAATCTCTGTTAGTCTGTGCCTTTTTATGGGTGAGTTGAGTCCATTTACATTAAGGGATATTAATGACCAGTGGTTGCTATCTCCTGTTAATTTGGTTTTCATCATTGGTGATATTATTTTGTACGTTTTTTTCTTCTTCGGGATTTGCTGTAATGATATCATCAGTTGTCTGTGTTTTTGTTGGTGTAGCCATCTTCCTTGGGTTGGAGTTTTCCTTCTAGTATTTTGTGTAGGGCTGGGTTTGTGGCTAGCTATTGGTGAAATCTAGATTTGTCATGGAATATCTTGTTTTGTCCTTCTATGGTGATCGACAGTTTTCCTGGGTATAGTAGCCTGGGCTGGCATCCTGCTCCTTACCTCATGATTTCTGTTTCTATAATTCCTTCTGCTTGTTTTTTCTTTATTTTTTCTATCTCAGTTTTCAAGTCCTGAATAGTTTCTGTTATATGTTTGAGTTCTTTTTGTTGGTTTTCTTTAAGTGATTTGCTGATATCTTCCAATTTTTTGTTTTTTCCTCCATTTCTTTAAGGTAATTTCTCATTTCATCTTTAAGAATTTCAAATATTCTCTTGAGGTTATTTTTTTTGATTATTTTCTTCTGGTTCATCCATGTTTGGTTGTTCAGGTCTTACTTTTGTAGGGTCTTTGTGTTTCACTGGTATTGTGTTGCTCTTTGTGGTGTAGCTTGTGATCTTACCTTTTCTACTCATCTTTTCCTCTAATAGGTGTGGTTGGGGCTGTCTGAGATTCTGTTGAATAATCTTCTAGGTTCCAGTGAATCGAAAGCTAAGATGGATTTCTTCGTGGTACAGTCAGTGTCACAGTTCTAGTGACCCTGTTGGTTATTCCTGTTCCTGGAGGTAGCTCAGTGCTCCTATGTTTTTGTCTGCTCCCTTGGAGTTTGCTGTCTCAGGCCTACTTTGGTCTAGGCTGCTGGCTTTGATCTATTTCTGTAAATCTTGGTCTGGATCTCCTCTTGCAGAAGTCCCTGGCTTAGAGTTAGGTCTGTTCTGGTGGTGATCGCTGACTCTGGGTCTGATCACTGGCTCAGTCCTGATCTGCTGTGTCCCGGGACTGGGTTTGCTCCTGGCTTCTGCTCCTGGTGGAGCTTCTCTCTGTGTCTTAGGTAACTGGTTCAGTCCCACTCTGGTTCAGGTGGAGGTCGCAGACTCTGAGTCAGGTCGTTGGCTCAATCCTGGTCTGCCAGTGTCCCAGGACTGGGTTAGCTCCCAGGGCTGGATTTGCTCCTGCCTTCTGCTCCGGGTGGAGCTTGTTTCCTCTGGCTCTTTCTGTCCTAGGAGTCTCGTTCAATTCCACTCCGGTGGAATTTGTTGCCCAAGGTGGAGTTCCTTACCTCAGGGCAATTTGGCTTAGGTTACAGGCTTTGACCTGCATCTGTAAATCCTAGTCTGGATTCCCTCCTGCAGAAGTCCCTGGGTTGGAGTTGGACCTGGAAAGGTTTCTGGTTCTGGTCTACTACCTGGGAGGTTCTAGGCTCGGTTGTGCCCGAACCTGCAGAGGACCTGCTTACTTCCTCAGAGGTCTTAGACTCGTGCTGGGACCCGCAGGGGTTCCAGGTTCCTGCCTATTTCCTTTGATGTCCCAAAGCAGTGTTCAAACCCACAGAGGATCTGGCTCAAGCCTACTCTCTCTGAGGTCCCAGATTCGTGCCTGCCCCGGTAGAGATAGATCTCTGGTTCCTGCTTATTCCCTCGGAAGACGCAGCCTCACTCACGCCCAGGCTGACAGAGGTCCTGGCTCCGGCCTAGTTCCTGGGAGGTCCTAGTCGCCCAGCCACACCGGGGTATTGGTCTACGTCCACTCCCTTGAAGGACCCGGATTCACGTCCAAACCCTCAGCAGTCTCTGGCTCTGGCTCACTCGCTCAGCGGGTTACTCCCTTGTACCTGTTCCGGTGGAGATTGCTGGCTCTGGATCTGGTCGCTGGGTCAATCCTGATCCACTCGTGTCCTGGGACCGGGTTTGCTCCTGGCTTCTGCTCCTGGTGGAGCTTGTTCTCTCTGTGTCTTAGGTAACTGGTTCAGTCCCACTCCGGTTCTGGTGGAGGTCGTGGACTCTGAGTCAGGTCGTTGGCTCAATCCTGGTCTGCCAGTGTCCCAGGACTGGGTTGGCTTCTAGGGCTGGATTTGCTCCTGCCTTCTGCTCCCGGTGGAGCTTGTTTCCTCAGAGTGAGAACTTTTGAAAATGAGTGCAACATTTAAATGAGGGGGGATTGTCATTTAATGAAAGATTGTATGTTGTAATGTCCTGTGGTGTTTGTTTTTGTCTGAACACTGAGTATTCTCACTGTTTGGTGGTTAGTTATGTGGTATGGGCAAATATATCCTATTTATGTTCTTCTGGTGTCTAATTTTATGTGCTTTACCAGATTTTATAACTATAAGATCATGATTTGTGATTTAAAAGACTGTATTATTTTACAGGCTTTACAGCAGTTTGAAATTCTGTTTTAAAACTAAGTTGAACTATTTTGAATAGATAGTATATTTTCTGATTTAAGGTACAAAATACAGTACAAATCTGTGTTATGTGCTGTTTGTTCTTCCCCACTGCTAGCCTTTTGTCCCACTTATCTGCAAAGCCATCTCTGAAGTTCTTTTAAAAATATTTACTTATTCATTGTGTGTTTGAGAATATGTCTGTACCATATATAGCACTTGTGTGGGGATCAGAGAACAACTTGTGGGATTTGGCTCTCTTTCCTGTCATGTGGGCTTCAAGTCTGGGCAGCAAGCACTGTTGCCATCCGAGTTCATCTTCCTTATTTATTTTTAAATTTTTTATTCATTTTATATATATGGGTGTTTTCCTAGCATGTAATCCCTGTGCACCACATGTGTGCAATGCCCTGAGTGGCCAGCAGAGAGCATCAGGTCCCCTGGAACTGGACTTAATATCTTGTCGGTGCTAGGAACTGAATTGAATCCCTGGTTCTCTGCAAGAGCAGCCAGCGTTTTTAACAGCTGAGTTGTCTCTTCAGCTCCCATTTTCCTTTTTCCTAATGGTTGTATAGTATCCCATCACCTGGAAGTATCATCGTCTTTTTTTCCATTCCCTGATTTGTGTTGTTTTCTGTCTTTATTACATACAATGCTGCAAGAATAACCTTGCATGTGTTGTTTCGTGTCTGTGCAGCTGCATCTGTCAGAGACATTGCTGAAAGCAAGAGTGCTGAATTATAAGGAGCATATCTACATGTCATTTCTACTAGGTGGATGGCTACTAATGTCTAGATAGATACTTATATAGGTGCTTGCCATGCTGCTTGATACTGTTCTTAGTTTCCATCCATGAAAGTTTATGTTTACACCCCTACCACTAGTACCACGGGTGTGTGTGTGCATGTGTGCGTGTGTGTGTTGCCAAAGCTTGGCAGCAGGTTGTTGGAGGGCTGTGCACTCTAACCAGTTGTGCAGGACACAGTGTCAGATGTGGATGGTTTTAGCCAGTAACGCATGCCCGTCTGTCTCCCTGTGCTTCTTACCAGCCACCCTGTGTGGTGTATGCTTGAGCAAGAGCTGGTGCCAGCTTCCTAGTTGTCTCTGCCCCTCCGCTACCTCATGTCCCTTACTCCAAGGAGCTCCCCCATATCTAGGTCCTGGGGGCTCTGGATGCTCTCAGCTCTGCTGTCTGTGAGGATTCTCTTGGGGCTAGGAAGACTTGTTTTTAGATCCTGTCACCAGGGGCTGGCTTATTTGGTTTGGAGAGAGGCCCAAGTACCTGAATTCGTGTTTTGCTTTGTTTTTCTCCCAACTTGTGTTTTTTTTTTTTTAAAGATTTATTTATTATGTATATAACATTCTGCCTCTATGTATGCCCACACACCAGAAGAGGGCGCCAGATCTCATTACAGATGGTTGTGAGCCACCATGTGGTTGCTGGGAATCGAACTCAGGACCTCTGGAAGAGCAGCCAGTGCTCTTAACTGCTGAGCCATCTCTCCAGCCCCCCAACTTGTGTTTTAACAAGAAGAGACTCTTATCACAGCCTTCTTGCTTGTGTCGGGGGTGGGGGGGCTGTTGCAGTAGGAGGGTGCTCTGACCAAAGAACTTTCATTGTTTATTTCTTTTCTTTTTATCTAACATAATATTTTTATTGATTATTTGGGAATTTCATACAGTACATCCCAAACACTTGATTCCCAGCCTTCCCAGGTCTACCCTCCCACTCTTGTGCCACCCTCCCCCCACAATACACCAAGACAGTTTGTGTTGCTTATATACTCATTGGAACATGGCCAAACTCCCCGTGGCCAGCCCCTTAAAGATATCTGAGTCCTTTCCCTTTCCCCCTCCAGAAGCCAACAACTGTCAAGATCTACACTTCTGCATCTTTATCATAATTTCTAAGGATTCTCCTCAATGGCTTCCTGTCTAGACTGCTTCTTTCCTTGTTTCTTAGTGCTCCAGGTGAGTCTGAAATGCAGCCAGTGAAGGGAATCCCTTCACCCTGGGAACAGTTTTGGCTCAGAATGAGCTTGCATCCTGAGTTGATCAAGTCTGTCTGAAAGCAAGGCCTTTATTTCCTAGTGTTGGTTTTTTTATAATTAGCAATTTATATTGCTATTCTATCTACATCATTAATCAATGGAATCTACTATTTATTTTTCTTCCCAAAAGAATGGAATGAACACTGGGCAGTGATGGTGCACGCCTTTAACCTCAAAGGCAGCTATAGGCCATCTCTGTGAGTTCAGGCCAGCCTGGGCTACACTACAGAGTGAGTTCCAGGTCAGCCTGGGCTACACAGAGAAACCCTGTCTTGAAAAACCAAATCCAAAAAAGAATGGAAAGACAGGTAGAATGGTAAACTGTCAGGTGACCTGAACCATGGCTTCAGAAGGCATGTGCAAAGCACAGAGGGGAGTGAACTGAGCAACTGGACATTGCCCATTCACCCTTCCTTGCCCTTCCCAGGGTTCCAGTTCCATCCTGAGGCTGCTAAACTGCAGTGAGTTGGACCCTTCCATATCAATCATCAGTCAAGAAAATTTATCACAGGCTTGCCAGGCAAAATGACTGTATCAAGTTGACAAAAAATTAGCTAGGTCACCATGTAGCTCTGGCTGCTCTGGAACTCTCTGTGTAGAGCAGACTGGCCTCAAATTCAGAGTTCTAAGGATGCTTCTGCCTCCCGAGTGCTGGAACTAAAGGTGTGTACCACTTGAAGTGCACCTTTATCCAATGAGTATCTTATGAGCCCTGATTTAAGTTATATATAAATTATATACTTTTTAATTCTTTAAAAAATATAATTGATATATAACAATTATATATATTATTTTATTTTAAAAGAATTTAAAAATTATCGTCGGGCTGGAGAGATGGCTCAGTGTTAAGAGCACTAACTGCTCTTCCAGAGGTCATGAGTTTAGTTCCCAGCAACCACGTGGTGGCTCACAACCACCTGTAATGAGATCTGGCGCCCTCTTCTGGCCTACAGTCAGGATACTGCATAAATAAATAAATCCTTAAAAAAGTAAAAATTATTGTCATGGGGACTGAAGGGATGGATCAGTGATAAAGAGCACTTGTAGAGGGTGCACGCCTTTAATCCCAGCACTGGGGAAACAGAGGCAAGTGGATCTCTGTGAGTTCGAGGCCAGCGTGATCTACAGGGAGTTCCAGGACAGCCAGATCTATACAGAGAAACCCTGTCTCAAAAAACAACAGAAAACCCAACAAAAAAAAAAAAGATTATTGTGAGGGTTTTGTTTTTTCATTTGTTGAGACAGGGTCTTCTGTGTGCCCAGCTGACCTGGAATTTACTGTGTAGACCAAGCTGGCCATGAATTCATAGATGGGGCCTGCCTAAGCTTCGTGAGTGTGTACCTGGATTAAAAGCATGTGCCTCTAGACTCAGTTTTTTTTTTTAAATCAAATGTTGGAATAGGTGGCCCAGTTAGTTTCAATTTCCAGCACCTGGACTTCTGTCCTAAAACTGCCACTGAGAGACCTGGACAAACAAACATAGCAGAGGCATAACTGGAGGTGTTAAGCCAAACCGTCCCAGCTAACCATGCAAATGGCGCTTTTTTTTTTTTAATTTTAAGAAAGACATAGTTTTTTTTTGGAGTCAAATATGAATGACCATGGCCTAGTGAATTTAGGTCATCCCAAACTTCATGTCCTGCTGTGGAAACTTGCATAAAGTTTTTATAGTGATAGAACAAAGTCCCACAATCTTACCAAACACATTGGTGGGCTGCAGCACAGACAGGAGATTAGCGTAGGTTTCAAGTGGTGTCTGTAGCATCCTTACTTTTGGAGTTGGTGATACTTGGGAGTCTGTTCATATATCCCAAAAGGATTTACCCAATAGTCACAAGGATGCTAGGTGAGACTCAGGCAGTGAATGGCTGTTCACCGTCTGTAGATGGCCCACAGCGCTCCAGTTCCCCTCAGGGTGGAGGTCCTGATCATGCTGTCTTGTAGAATCTCTATAAGGTATGCCTTCTTTCTGGAAACTTCAGTTCACATCAACCACAGGCTTTGTTCTTTAGACTCACAATATAGTCCAAAGTACAGACTCCAGAGTGTTTGCTCCTTAAAGAGCTGCTCCGTCACTTGACAGGTGCAACCATGTCTGTCTCCCTGGAGCCGGAACATTATGAAGTCAGGTGCCCTCTGAACTCACTCCTGCTGGCCACCTAGGAGCAGCATGACTGCAGACACAGGTGTTATGATTTATGGTAGCGGGTGACCCTGGCAAGTCTGGGTGGGAGACCGCAGCTGGTGGGAGACAGACAGATAATCCATGCAGAGAGAGCTTGGGTATATATAGTTTATTCAGTGGGTATTGTGAGGGTATAAAGGTAAGGGGTTATGGAAATGGGGAGAGAAAGGGGAGAGCAGAGAAAGAGAGGAAAGAGGAAAAGGGGAAAGGAGAGGCAGAGGCTGCCTCTTCAGGAGAAGGATTGACAGGGGTGGGAGGAGGCGCAAGATCAGCTTGCCTTGGCAGGAAGGGGGAGATTGGGAGTGGGCAGAGCTTGTCTCATAAAGGGACAGGGTACCCAAGTGACAGGGCAGGCAGCAGAATTATAATTATAACACTAGGGACATGAGGCAGGACACATCTGTACCACATTTTCTTGCCAGGTGGAAGGGAATGAGTCAAGGATGGGGTCTGTGGTTTTGTTTGTAAGATGGGGATCATCCACATGGAGTAGGGAGCAAGAGAGAATGGGATGGTGATGAACTGTGACCAAACGTGTGTGTGTTCTTGGTGACTCAGGGTTGTTGATAACCCTGCAGATTATGGAAGGACCCATGGTGACAGTCATTGCTCTTCCTGGAAACTCGACAGAGATAGCCTTGCCCTATAGATCCTGCTGTGGATGCTTCCTCAGGTATACGGGTGGGAACTGTACAGACCTTCCTCCATCTTGGCTGCATAAAGTCAAGGATTCTGGAGATTTCCCCCAAGACTTCATGGGGTCTCTAGGCCCTTCCCCCTGGCAGAGGCATCTTCTGACTAGATGACTGCCCTGCTTCCCCTCCAGGAATGCATTGCTTCTTCAGGGTAGAGTTATCTAATCTTAAGCTCTCTTGTTTACCACATTTCGTTTTCTTCTGGCTTTCTCTCGGTCTCCAAAGGTCTTACTTATGAGCCTGTGTGGAAGTTGAAGTTGTGAAGCCCTCATTGGGCTCTGGTGCATTGTGGGTAACTTTTGCTCCTGGTGATTTCCGGGTTTTGTGAGTTTGTGTAGTTGTCAGCCCAACTTGGACTTGCACAGTGGAGCAAACATTTAACTTACTGAGTCAGATGAACACATCAGGGACAGAAGCCTGACAAAGTGTGTGTTTTAGTATGGGCCTTTTCTCTGTGTTGAAGGGGTGGGTGCTTCACCTGGTATCTTCTGTAAATCCATTGATTTAAATGAATTTCAAGAAGCTGATGGTAGAGTACTTGCTTATCCTGGAGCTCTGAGTTTAATCCTTAGCATCCTGTAAACTGGGCCTTCCTATAGCCAGAAGTTCAAGGCCAGCATGGGCTGTGAGACCCTGGTTTTTGTTTTGTTTTATTTTATTGTGTTTTGTTTTAAACTAGTTCAAGGAACCAAGGGAACTCTGCTCTGTGCTAGTTTGGAGATGGGTCGCCTTGTTCTCTGTATCGAAATCACAAAGCCTCAGCTCATTGGCTAACACTCTCACTGACAGGTGATCAACAGAACAGGTGATTTCTCTGAGACTCATAGGAACATTTTAGATGCCACAGTTCTCGAGTTTGTATTTGATGATAGGAAGGAGGCTGACCCAGACACTTTTAAAGAATTCTCTTGGCTCTGGAGCTAGCTCACTCTCGATTGCTTGCTCTGATGCAGTAGGGGTGATAGAGAATGAAACACACCCAGGCTTCTGTTAATGCTCTGCCGACCTCAGGTCTGTAGGGAGGATCAAGAGAAACTGATTGAGGGGCTGGAGTGATGGAATGATGGCTCCATTGTTAAGAGCACTAACTGATCTTGCAGAGGACCTAGCTATAGTTTCCAGTATCCACAGAGCAGCAAACAAGCCTTGTAACTTCAGTTCCAGATATGACACCCTCTTTTGACCTCCAAGGGCATCGGTACATGTAGTGCAAATATATATGTGCAGGCAAAATACTCAAGCACATAAAACAAAATAAATTTTTTAAAAAGAGAAACAGAATTTGACAAATGAGCTCAGGTCCTAGGTGCTAGGTGCTTCATGCTAAGCTATAAGTGGGATGTGATTCTTGATTTTTTTTTTTTTTGAAACAGGGTTTCTCTATGTAGCCTTGGGGAGTCTGTCCTGGAACTCACTCTGTAAACCAGGCTGACCTCAAACTCACAGGGATTCACCTGCCTCTGCTTCCTAAATGCTGGGATTAAAGGCGTGTGCCACCATTGCCTGGCCCTGATTCTTGATTTTTGACTGAGATTTCCATTGAGGACAGGGAAGCAGAGCTTGTTTGGATGAGTCGTTCCCACTGCAGTGTTAAGCAAATTAATTTCATCATCATTCCTAGAGAATGTAAACCCTGTTTTTGGTGTGGCCTGGGGTGGGAAGAATGTACATTTTCCTATTTAACATTCTTTTTGTTTATTTCTTCTTTCTTTTTCCTTTCTTTCTCTTTCTTTCTTTTCTTTCTTCTTTTTAGATAGGGTTTCTATGTGAAACAGTCCTGACTACCATGGAACTTGTTTTGTAGACCAGGCTGGTCTCGAACTCACAGAGATCTGCCTGCCTCTGCCTCCCGAGTGCTGGGATTAAAGGCATGCACTGCCACCACCCCCCAGCTCTTTTTGTTTCTAAAAAGCATACTTTTAAAATCAATAATCAGGAAAATTGTGTTTTTGAAGACTAGGCAATGGTCTGGGCTTTAACACATTTGTAGCCTTGTGTAATAATCATCTCTGCAGGGTTCAATATGTTTTCATAGTTCTGGGCTCGGGAGACAACTCAGTGGGTAACATGCTTGTTCTGCAAGTGTGACGACTTGAGTCCGGATTCCAGCCTGTGCTGGTGACCCCAGTGCTGCAGGGGTGGGATGGAGACAAGAGACCAGCTCAGTGAGAGACCTAAAGGGAATAAGGCAGAGAGTGATAGGATAGGACAGTTGGCATCCTCTGCATGTACACAGAGATGCACATCCATATGCATGTATCCACACCTCCTGCTTCCACCCTCACATTCAAATTGTGTAACTATTTAAGACTGGCTTTTGAGTTTGTTACATGGAATAATAGTTGTCTCCTTTTCAATGCTGAGTAATATTCCATTGCAGAATTGTTTATTTATCTGATGTGGGCAGTGGGTTTTTAATTGATGGGACTATGATGATTATAATTATTATAAACTTTTATTCTGAAGGTAGACACTTCACGCCTTCCACTTTTCTCTCTCTTTTCTTTCTTTCTTTCTTTTTTGAGGCAAAGTTTCTCTGTGTAGCCCTGACTGTCCTGGAACTTGCTCTGTAGACCAGGCTGCCCTTTTGCTTTGTTTTGTTTTGTTTTGCTTTTAGAGACAGGGTTTCTCTCTAGCTTTGGAGCCTGTCCTGGAACTAGCTCTTGTAGACCAGGCTGGCCTTGAACACACAGAGATCTGCCTAACTCTGCCTCCCCGAATTCTGGGATTAAAGGTGTGCACCACCACCCATTTTACAGCATCCATTCTTAAGATTGGCCTTTTTGAGGTCAAACCATGAGTCATTAAGAGTTAGCTCTGCTCACGCCTTTAATCCCAGCACTCGGGGGACAGAGGCAGGCAGATCTCTGAGTTAGAGGCTGGCCTGGTCTACAGCCAGGACTACACAGAGAAACCCTGTCTCAAGAGTTAGCTCTGGCTGTTTGTGTAAAGATGTCACAAGTCATTGGGGTCAGGCTCCAGGTAGTCAGCGTCTGATTGTCACGTGAGGATCGCAGCATGTGTTCTTGGCCTCTCATCTTTGCTTTGATCACATGTAATGTCTAGCAAGCAGTCTTCTCAGTGAAGGCATGGGTGGGTATGGCACAGTCAGGCTGATGTGCACACTGGCTCATTAATAGTTTGTGTCTTTAAAAAAAATAAACAACTTGTGGGACTGAAGAGATGACTCAATGGTTCCTGGCTGCTCTTGCAGAGGACCCAGGGTAGGTTCCCAGCATCCACATGGGGGCAGTTCACAGTCATCTGAAACTCCAGTTCAGAAATTCAGCTCCTCTTCTGACCCCTGTGGGCTCCTCATATACATGGTGCACACAGACACACAGTACGCACTAGATAAATAGATTAAAAAGAGCAACTTGTAAGCCCAGTAGATGCTGACTGAGTTCTGAGCATGACAAAAGTATTTCTAGGAAAATAGCCTCTGAGAAAAGGACCACTTTTCTTACAAAGAAGAGCAGGTTTGTAAATGAAAAGATGGATGGACATCAGTCTCCTGCTTCAGTGGCTTCTGGAAGCAGCTATGTTTGTGGTTTATGCTGTTCCTCCCTTTTGGTCCTCCTTGACAGACCTGTTCAGCAGTGAGGCTATCCCAAGGTCCTTTTGCGAGCCTCTTCTTAGATGGTTTTCCTGTGTTTGGCTGTTTTCAGAGACCCCTTTTGTTAGGTGAGGCACTAACTAAGTAATAAGCACTTATTACTTATTCCACCCACTGCTGCAGCTAGGCCTGTGGCCAACTGTAAAGACATTTTAAACCTCTGGATACCTGTGTTTGGCTGTTTTCAGAGACCCCTTTTGTTAGGTGAGGCACTAAGTAAGTAATAAGCACTTATTACTTATTCCACCCACTGCTGCAGCTAGGCCTGTGGCCAACTGTAAAGACATTTTAAACCTCTGGATACCACAAAGTTGGTGCCTTTTTTGGCTGTGTTGTAGATGGCAGTTTGGTATTCCAGCGGCTGAGCTACATTTTGCTCTGCCATTCTCCTTTCACTTTTGGGACTGTCTGACTTGCTTTACACAGCCTGACAGTGTCTTACCAAAGTGGAGGGTAGGGCTGCTGGGAGCTGAGGGAAAGGGAGATTCTTTTGTCACTTATGGAGTTAATTTTGCATGGTGTGAGGGCTGTTCTTGGTCATCAAACTGACTGTGTCTAGAATGAACTACAATCCAGAAGTGGAAGGTATGCTTATGATCCAGGTTTTGAGAAAAGAAGACCTTGAAGTGGGAAGATGCGCACCATTAATCTGGGCCACACCCGCTGGAAGCCTGTATAAGGATTATGGAAGAAGGAAGGGTTTGCCCTTTGCCTGCCTGCCCTCACCTTGTCAGCATGTACAGAAGATCAGCTGAGACATCCAGCCGTGGGACTGGGTAGCTACTAGGTTCTTGGACTTTCACAACTAGACATTGTCAAATTGCAGCTTGTAAGTTATTCTAATAAATTCACACACACACACATATATACACACATGTATTTATGGAATGAATATATCCATATGTATATTCTCATCTTCTTTAGGCAACTTCAGCAGTCATTTCTCCGTGGGGTCCTGCATGTCCAGTTCATACAGCATAGCATCAAGCAGTTCAGGCAAGAGCAGTTTCTTGCCAAAATGGCAAACCAATGCCATGAGGAGCTTCTTCAATGCCCATCTTCCTCTTGAAGTAAATTGGTGCTGTCAGGAGCAGATGTGTCTCGTGTCAGGAAAAGTCCTAAATTCTTAAAACATTTTAAATGCCATATATATATTCATTCTATAAGTTCTGTGACTGTAGAGAACCCTGACTGATTCAGATGTCTGCAGCAAACATTTGTGCCCATGGTGCCAGCCTTTTGTTGGTCCTGCCATACCAGTGCTGACCAGGTTCTAGCATGGCAGAACATATCTGTGTCCACTTCAGCTTGGCTATAGGAGGACTTGGATATATGAATGTAGAGTGGGAAGTGTCAAGATGTTTTAAAAGAAAATGAAATATAGATCTGTTTTTGAAGGCTATTTGTTCATTTCCCTGCCACCCAGACTCCTGAAATAATCACACAGAAACTATATTATTTAAATCACTGCTTGGCCTATTAGCTCTAGCTTCTTATTGGCTAGATCTTACATCCTAAACTAACCCATCCCCATTAATCTGGTTTTTACCAGGTAAAGTTCCATCCCTGGCATCTGTCTCTGGCAGGGCTACATGGCGTCTCCTGACTCTGCTTTCTTTTTCCCAGCATTCCCAGTTTAGTTTTCCCCACCTAGTTCTATTCTGCCCCATCACAGGCCAAGGCAGTTTCTTTATTCATTAACCAATAAAAACAACACACATACAGAAGGACTTCCCACACCATTTCCCCTTTTCTGTTTATGTAAAAAGGAAGGTTTTAACTTTAACATAGTAAAATTACATATAACAAAACAATTATCAATATTTATATCTACTTTGTCTTTTATCATAATTAAGGAAAACTATAACTGTCTATTCTTCAGCTCCATCAAAGACCCCAGAAAGATATAAATATTACCTAAGTTAACAGGAAGTGTATTGTAAGCAACTTCCAAAACTCTAGAATTGACAGAGACATCTTGCTGCCTGGACAGTCACCCAAAGTTCTTCTGTAATGTTGGAGCATCCATCTTCAGCCTTCAGGCACATAGTACCCAGCAGACTTTTCCATAAAGCAGGAAATTTCAAGGACAGTTCTGCCTATATTGGCAGTTTGTCAGTCACTTTCTTCTGTGTCCTGCAGAATGTCTGGCAAACTCTTTCATGAAGCAGGAACCCCAAAGGGCTGTCTCACCTTTAGGCAAGTTCAGCAGTCATTTCTCTGTTGGTCCTGCATGTTCAGTTCATACAGCATAGCATCAAGCAGTCCAGGAAAGAGCAGTTTCTTGCCGAAATGGCTAACCAACGCCAAGAGGAGCCTCTTCAATGCCCATCTTCCTCTTGAAGTAAATTGGTGCTGTCAGGAGCACCAAACTTCTCAAAACATTTTAAATGCCATATTCTGAAGGTCTCAGAAAGATTTGAAGAATACCTATATAACTGAAATATATCTCTATATATCTAGAAAACCTAACTAACATGATTATAAGCTTGATTATTATAGATGACTATCTATTAACCTATATTTCTTAATTATACATTACATTTTTAAATGAGTTGCACAAACACAAAACCTTAATCAAGAGCAGAAATATACATATAACAAAATTGACCTTAAATTTGTATCAATAAACCAAGATCCATACCAATGCAAATCTCTATAGCGTATCCCCTTTTAAATGTGAACAAACATGTATAAACAATCATTTAGGGAACTTGGGCATAGTTCTCTCCAAACTGCTTCCTGCTTTTTGTTGGGTGAAGTAATTTTTGGGGGCGTTCACAGTGACCTTTTGGGGGGGTCTTGGTTCATCGAACCACATTAGTCTGGAATTAATCCAAAGGTTATCATCTTCTGTGGAAACAAAAGCAGAACCTCTTTTCCAAAGCAACAAATCCTTAGACCCAAATTTTGGAATCAAGATACCTTTAAAATATATAGGTTGGTTTAGCTTAGCAGCCCATACAATGAAATGTCTCTCTGTACTTAGCTCCTTTACAGTCAAAAAATTCAAAGAAAACACAATAATATACATAATCCAGACTCTCTGTGTATATTCCATCTTTACGTGGCTTATTTTTCTTACTCTGTTACTTTTTCTACAAGTTTAATATTTATTATCTTTACTCCTTTAATCTATGACTGTCTGTACTCTTGTATTACATTTACTGTCTCTTTACTCTTTTTCTTCTCTCTCCCACACCTACATGCATTTTTTAAACACACTGTGCCTCGTTTAGAGGTCTTTCATGTCTGAATCTGTCCTATTGTATATCTGAAATCCTTTTCTGACCAGGACTGCTTTTTAAAATGCAAAGTGGCCCAGGACTAAGGCTGCTTTGCCTTTTGGCTCCACCCAATCCAACATGTTGGAGGGCCATTCATTGCCTCTGAGAGCTATTCTCTCAACCTCAGATTCAGGGTCAAGTTGAAAGAGTTGTGTTTCCATTAAGCAAGTTGTAGCACTCTGTTCACAAAACCCATTTAAATGCTCTGTAGCTGGACCTCCTGAAAGAATCAGAGCTGTTTGTGCTGGCGAACCAGGAAACCGCTGTTTTTGATACTGCACCTTTTTTTTTTTCTTTTTTGCTACTGCTGAATCAGAAAAAAAGTCTCTTAAAGGAGCTACTGCACGCTGCCAGCAGCCAGCAAAAACGCTTTCTCAGGTTTTACGTGGATATAGTCAACCACGTTGCTGCGCCAATCTGTTGTAGGAGCCCTCTTGTTCATTCCCAGCTGCCCAGACTCAAAATAACCACATAGAAACTGTATTAATTAAATCACTGCTTGGCCCATTAGCTCTAGATTCTTTTTTTTTTTTTTTTCCGAGACAGGGTTTCTCTGTAGCTTTGGAGCCTGTCCTGGAACTAGCTCTTGTAGACCAGGCTGGACTCGAACTCACAGAGATCCGCCTGCCTCTGCCTCCCGAGTGCTGGGATTAAAGGCGTGCACCACCACCGCCCAGCAGCTCTACCTTCTTATTGGCTAACTCTTACATCTTTTTTGGTCTTTCAAGACAGGGGTTTCTCTGTAGCTTTTTGGAGCCTGTCCTTGAACTAGCTCTTATAGACCAGGCTGGCCTCAAACTCACAGAGATCCACTTGCCTCTACCTCCCGAGTGCTGGGATTAAAGGCATGCGTCATCACCGCCCAGCTTAACTCTTACATCTTAATTTAACCCATTTCTATTAATCTGTGTATTGCCATGTGGCTGTAGCTTACCTGCAAGGTTCTGGCATGTCTGTTCCCGGTGGTGGCTACATGGCGTCTCCTGACTCTGTCTTCTCTCTCCCACCATTCAGTTTAGTTTTCCCTGCCTAGCTCTACTCTGCCCTATCACCGGCCAAGGAAGATTCTTTATTCATTAACCAATAAAAGCAACACATATACAGAAGGACTTCCCACACCATAGCTCCTTCCTGCTTTGTGTTGAGGCTGTGGAATTTGGGCAGAGGGGGGCTCTCTGTGGCCTCCTGTCACTGGGAAGCTGTCTTGTGTAGAGAGGGGCTTATACTCTATAGTTGTGTAGCACCTTCTGCACTGTCCTTGAGAAGGTGATTTAATCCTTGTAAGAAGAAAATTGAGGTGCTAGAAATGTCTCAGCTGCTCTTCCAAGGGACTCAGGTTCAATCCCCAGCACATGACAGTTTACAATTACTATAGAGATTTGCATTGGTATGGATCTTGGTTTATTGATACAGATTTAAAGTCAATTTTGTTATATGTATATTTCTGCTCTTGATTAAGGTATTGTGTTTATGCATGTCATTTAAAAGTATAATATATAATTAAGAAATATAGGTTAATAGAGAGTCATCTATAATAGTCAAGCTTGTAGTCACGTTAGTTAGATTTTCTAGATGGACAGATATGTATTTCATTTGGATAGGCATTCTTCAAACCTTTCAAAGATTACAGAATATGGCATTTAAAATGTTTTAAGAAGTTAGGACTTCATGACATGAAACACATCTGCTCCTGACAGCACCAATTTATTTCAAGAGGAAGATGGGCATCCAAGAGGCTCATTATGGAGTTTGCTAGACATTTAGACAAGAAACTGCTCTTGCCTGGACTGCTTGATGCTATGCTGTATGAACTGGACATGCAGGACCCACAGAGAAATGACTGTTGAACTTGCCTAAAGGTGAGACCATCCTTCAGGGTTCCTGCTTCATGAAAGAGTCAGTAAGACATTCTGCAGGACACAGAGGAAAGTGACTAAAAACTGCCAATATAGGCAGAACTGTCTTTGAAATTTCCTGCTTCATGGAAAAGTCTGCTGGAACGGGGAACAGCAACCAAATCCTACAGCCAGAAAAGAGGCTGGATGAGGCCGGATGCACGCTTTACAGCGGCATATATAGTATAAGAGGCCATGCCAAAGTGGGCGGGTAACTTAAAGGCTGGTAGTAGGAATTCCTACAGCATACAGTCATCAGTAACTCTAGTCCCAAGCGATCTTATACCCCCTCTGGGCCTCCTCAGCCATTTTGAATACTTGGTGCACAGATATACATGAAGACAAAACACTCATACACATAGAAATAAAGATTGAGCCAGCCAGGCGGTGGTGACACATGCCTTTAATCCCAGCACTTGGGAGGCAGAGGCAGGCGAGTTCTGTGGGTTCGAGACCAGCCTGGTCTACAGAGCAAGTTCCAGGATAGGCTCCAAAAGTTATGAGAAACCCTGTCTTGAAAAACCAAAAGAAAGGAAAAAAAAAAAGAAAAGAAAAAAGATATAGATTGTTAGGAGGAGGAGGAGGAAAAAGATGAATACAGGCTGGGTGGTGGTGGTGCACACCTATAATTCCAACATGTGGGAGGCAGAGGTAGGTGGATCTTTGTGAGTGGAAAGCCAGCCTGGACTAACAAAGCAAGTTCCAGGACAGTCAGGACTGTTACATAGAGAAACCCTGTCTTGAAAAAAACAAACAAACAAACAAACAAAAATATGAATACAAAGACGACATGACATAATGACGTCAAGATTGGCTGAGAGAGAACAAGCTGTTCTAAGATGGGCCCTGAGCTCACTCAGTGCCATCAGCTTGGAGAACACCTGGAGAGGGGTGTTGAAGGCCCAGGGTTTCATATACAAGGCTAGAGGAGGTTGATTGAAGATTGCAGGAAAGCTGAGAAGTAGTGGCCCCTCAAGGACATGGCTCTTTTCTCCCCAGAGTTTTACTTTTTTAGCTATGAGAAGGGGCTGACTAATGCCTTCTCTGAGGTGCTATTGTTAATATATTCCAGTGACTGGCTAGCTTACGGAGCATGTATGCTGAACTGGACAACATGTGTGCTTGACAGATTTCTTATTCTTCAGCATTGCCAGAGTGGCTAAGAATGGGTGTGAGAGTTAGACAGCCTTGTCTTTCCTGCCCAGCTGTGAAATGGAGCCGGGGGCTCTGGCCGCAGTCCCCTCCACTTCACTGGATGGGGAGATTAGGAAAGGAGACTATCTCATTTATTATTGGGGAGACTCCTGAGGAGTTGCCATCCAGTGTATCTCCAGTTCAAGTTTATGTGGACTATCCCCCAGGACATCAGTGCTTGGTGAAGCAATTGATGACGTTGTATAGAAATAGACATTCTCTAGGCACACAGGCTTTCCCAGCCCTCCTCTGGACAGCAGAGACAGCATGAACCACCACACTGCTCATCTAGAAAAAACAGATAGCTTGTTTCAGTGGCTGGGGCAGAATTGGAATCTGTGCTTCTGTCACACACAGGAAGGCTCCTGTTTCTTCCCCAGAACACACTGTAGTTCTTTAGTTTTAAAGATTTAGACTGATTGAGATGTTCCTGGTTAACCTTATTCTTGGCCACAGACTACTTGGAGTGGTTTGTCATTGTCTTTTCCCCAGTCAGGCTGTTTTGGGGGATGTCATTTCCTTTTTGGAGTTTGCTGTCAGTCCTGCTGTGTGGGCCTTCACCTACAAAAGACTGGACTGCTCCCTGCTCCCTGCGTGCTGTGACAGAAGCTACTATCCATCCACCTTGGGGCTTGCCCTCATCATAGGCTCGGCTGTTCCGGATTCTCCTTGTCTCTTCACTCAGGCCCTTGACTGAAAATAAACTGTGTCACTGACCCAGTGCGGAGCCAGGGCAGACCGGAAGGTGCCTGCTTAGCTTAGGCATCGGACAGAGCACCCTGAGCTTACTGCTGCTCTGCTTTTTGCCAGAAGACACTATGCATGCCTAGAAATTCTATTTTTTTCCCTGCTTTTTGTGCCTATTCACAGCTTTTGGTGTACCAGTCAGGTCCAGATTATTGTTCTTGGACTGGAAATCCCCCTCTGTCTTTTCTTTTCTATAAAGAGTCTTTCTCTGTCCTGCCAGCCAGCTCCTAAATAATGACAGAGACTTCCTATTAATTGTGAAAGCTTGGTCTTAGCTTAGGCTTGTTTCTAACTAACTCTTATAATTTAAATTAACCCATATCTCTTAATCTATGCACTGCAACATGGCTCATGGCTTTTACCTCTCCTGCTTCCTCTGCGTCTAACTGGTGACTCCCTTTCTTCACAGAGCTCTCTCTGTCTGGAATTCCCACCTATACCTCCTGCCTAGCTGTTGGCTGTTCAGCTCTTTAATATAGCAATCACAGCAATATATCTTCACAAAGGGTGCAACTATCCTACAACAGATTGTTGTGAGTTCAAGGCTGGCCTAGGGTACTGATATGGGAAGTCCTTCTGTCTATGTGTTGCTTTTATTGGTTAATGAATAAATCTGTTTCGGCCAGTGGTTTAGCAGAATAGGCAAGACGGGAATTCCAAGTAGATAGAGGAGGAGAGAGTAGGTGAAGTCAGAGAAGCCATGGAGCTGCGAGAGGAGAAAGATGCTCAGAGGAGAAAGACACTAGCTGCCAGCTGAAACCTTACCATGAGCCTCATGGTAAGATATAAAATAATAGCCAGGCGGTGGTGGCGCATGCCTTTAATCCCAGCACTTGAGAGGCAGAGGCAGGAAGATCTCTGTGAGTTTGAGGCCAACCTGGTCTACAGAGCAAGTTCCAGGACAGCCAGGGCTACACAGAGAAACCTTGTCTCAAAAAAACCAAAATAAATAAATAAATAGATAAATAAAAGAAATGGGTTAATTTAAGGTATAAGAATAAGCCAGAAATATGCTTAAGCTATTGGCCAAACAGTATTGCAAATAATATAGTTTCTGAGTGATTATTTCGTGGTCTGGGCAGCCGAGAACGAACAAGCTGCCTCCCCCAGCAGGATACATAGTGAATTCCTAGATAGCCTGGGCTACACAATGAGACCCTTGTTTAAAAAGAGGAGGAGGTGGTTGGGGAGATGGTCCACAGGTAAAATGCTTGCTGTGAAAGCACAGGGTTCTGAGTTTGGATCCCCAGAATTCATGTGAAGGATGGGTCAGGGCTGTGCATCTAAAACTTCATACCAGGAAGGGGGGGACAGGTGGATCCCTAGAGCTTGTTGGCAGTTCAGTTTAGATGAATCAGTGAGTTCCAGGCCAGTGAGACTGTGTCTCAAAAACTAAGGAGTGACTCAGGAAGATTCCTGATATCATTGGTTTCTGGCCCCCACATATGTGCATGCACACAAAAACCTACAACAGACAACACACACACAAACACGCACGCACACACGCACGCGCGCACACACAAAACAAAAAACTCCTAGGTCCTGAATGCAAATGAGCATGATTAACTTTGTTATCTGTCTTTGTTCAACTCCTGTCCTGTTTAACTGTGTTAGTGACATATACTTCTTGATACTGATTTTTGGATACCACATCATCTTAAAATAGAGTGGCTTCCAGGCAGCACTTGGGAGGCAGAGGTAAATGGATCTCTGTGAGTTCAAGGCCAGCCCAGTCTATTTAGGGGTTCTCAACCAGCCAGGGCCGCATAGTGAGACCCTGTCTAAAACAAAACAAAAAACCCAAAAGATAAAACTCAGAATTATTTCTGCTGTATGAGTCAGGAATTCAGCAGTGCCTTGGCTGGATGAGCCCAACTTGGAACTGCCTACAAGGCTGCAGTCAGCCATCACTTTGCCAAGGCCAGCATGCCATCCCACCTGTTACTAGAGCTCTTTGCACAGCTGCTTGTGAGCATCTCCACAGGCTGCTTGTGAGCATCTTCAGGATAGGTGAATTTCTCTAGAGCTAGCGATCCAGGAGAACAAGGCAGAATCCACACTCTGTTCTCATACCTGGCTCACAAGTCCCACATTTGGCTCTATTATGTCTGGTTGGTTACAGAGGTCAGGAGTGAGGGAGGACACTCAACTAAGAAAGTGAGACATCATTGTGAACTATTTGGAAGCTGGCCACAAAGCTGCCCATAAAAAGTGAGCTTTGTGATGCTACATCTGTCCTTAATTCATGATGTGGATTAAATGCTAAAGCGAGTGAAGTCCTAGTAGGTAGTAAGCCCTCAGAAAGCCTTAATTATGATTGTATTTCTTCCAGCCCAACCTCCTCTGCCAAGGTGGGGGAAATGGTAAGGCAAGGGAAGAGAGCCACTGAGGAGGATCATAAACTTAAGAGGCTGGACTGAGAAGCTCTTGTGAGGTGGGATGCCCAGGCAGCATTAATGCAGGTGAAGGTCATGACGGGTAGGGCACTGGGTGGGGCAGCATACAGGGGAGAGCTGATCTCTAGGCATTTAGCCAAGCTGACTCCAGCTGGAGGATTGGAGCCCGTTTGCTGGAGCGGAACAGGGCTTCTCTCTCCCACACAAGTGCATGCCCTCCACAAGCTATCTTTGTTCACTTGCTGGAGGTGTGTGAGTGTTGGGTCTTGTACTTAGAGTGTGCTCCTTTCCTGGGGAGGGGCTTTGCTTTGCCTTTTACTGCACACTGAATGGTCAGTTTGTTGGGGGTAGGGATGGGATCATGTTCTAATGGATAGATATGTGTGGTGATCTGGAACCTGCAGCTTCCCTGTTTGGTGGCACCTTGTCTCCTTGGGCTTGTTATTGACTGAATAAAGTACATGTGTTCTGGGTCTGACCCTGAGTTTGAACAAATTTGATCTTTTCAGAGGACCTGGTAGAGTTGTACTGTACCGAGCTGCTGTCTGAGCAGCTGATTGGCCAGTTGTTCTGAAGCCTGATGTTCCTCTACTCAGTTCTTTTTTAGCAGGAGTTGCCCATTTGGGGTTTGTTACATTGTGCTTTAGTTAGGGTTTCTACTGCTGGGAAGAGACACCATGACCACAGCAACTCTTATAAAGGAAACATCTTAATTGGGGTGGCTTACAGTTTCAGAGATTCAGTCCATTGTCATGGCGGGACATGGCAGCGTGTAGACAGACGTGTCCTGGCGGCGCTCTACATCTTCATCTGTAGGGAAGAGCCCACCTCCACAGTGACACACTTCCTCCAACAAGGACACACCTTCTAATAGTGCCACTCTCTAGGCCAAGCATTCAAACATGTGAGTCCATGGGGGCCATACCTATTCAAACTACCACATCTTGTGAAGGTAATTTTTCTGCGCAAGGGTTGAAATATAGTTTCTGGTCTTACTGAGCTGTCAGACTGGCCTGGAGTTCTTCATGTGGCTCAGGTTGCTGTTATAATTTTTTTTTCACCACTATACTAACGAGGAGCTGTTATAATTTGTTAACTACTGTGTGTGTGTGTGTGTGTGTGTGTGTGTGTGTGTGTGTGTGTGTGTGTGTGTGTGTAAGAGAGAGAATGTATGTGTGCATCAGTGTGTATGTATGGAGGTCAGAGGACAGGCTGCAGGAGTAGGACCATAGGGGTCGTCAGGCTTGGTAGCAAGCGCCTTTACCCACTGTCCATCTCCCTGGTCTGCCAGGCTGTTCTTGAACTCAGAATTCTCGTGCTTTGGCCTTCAGAGTCTGGGATTATAGATGTTTATGCCACCACATTCAGGTTCAGGATAATTCTTGAATGTTCCATATGAACCATGTCATTTCCTCTAGATTTGAAAGTTTCCCTGAGATCATATGGAAGTGCTTTTGTATTTACATGCTGTGCTTTTGGCTTTAGGGCTTACTACCTTGTTTTGGTGAGGAGGCCCCATGGCTTTTAGTTTGGCAGCTCTCAGTGGGCTTTGTTATGGGCACAGAGACTTTGGGGTGCTCTGGGGGTGCTCTGCTGCTGTTCCACCTCCCTAGTAGGGTGCTGTAAGGAGATGGAAACCCCAGGAGCATGGGGCTGGCCTGTGATCTGCCCCCCTGAGCAGCCCTCCACAGACAACCATTTGCTGTCTTTCTCTCAGAACCTTCTCTATGCTCTTTTCTGTTTGTTTGTTTTGTTTTGTTTTGAGACAGTTCTTACTATGTAGCCCTGGCTGTCCTGGAACTTGGTATGTAGAACAGGCTGATCTTGTACTAGAAGAGATCCACTTGCCTCTGCCTCCTGAGTGCTGGGATTAAAGGTGTGATCCATTAAAAAAATATTTATGGGGCTGGAGAGATGGCTTAGTGGTTAAGAGCACTGGCTGCTCTTCTATAGGACTGGGTTTAATTTCCAGTAACCACATGGTGGCTCACAACCATCTGTAATGCAATCTTATGCTGTCTTCTGGCCTGCAGGCACATATACAGGCAGTACACTGCATACATAATAAAAATTTTTTTAAAAAAATTAAAAATTTTATTTTATGTATATGAGTGTTTTGCCTAAATATTTTTATGTGCATCATGCATATGCCTGGTTCCTGCATAGGCTAGAAGAGGGTGTTGGATCTCCTAAAACTGGAGTAACAGATTGTTGTGAACCACCTGACACGGTGACTAGGAACTGAACCCAGGTCCTCTGCAAGAGCAGCAAGTGCTCCTAACTGCTGAGTCAACTCTGCATCCCTCTGTGATCCATTTTTGTATAATCCTGTACACTTCTACTTTTTGTTTTTTGGGTTTTGTTTTGTTTTCAAGACAGGGTTTCTCTGTATAATAGCCCTAGCTATCCTGGACTCGCTCTGTAGACTAGGCTGGCCTCGAACACACAGAGGGTCCACCTGCCTTTGCTTCCCAAGTGCTGGGTTTAAAGGCATGCGCCACCACTGCCTGGCCCACTCCTACTTTTTAATGGTAAGTTTCTAGGTGTGCATTAAAAAAGATATATTTTTACAGGTTTTTGATGTTTTGCTTACCGGTCCTCTGATATCTGTGACTGTGGTTAACAATGGTAGTGTGGGAATTCCTCCTTGGTAAAAGGAGGAACTGAAGGTCATGTTGGGGGCACAAAGCCACCACTGGACCTGACAGTGTCTGTGTCTGGCCTGTTCCTTGAGCTCCCAGGCTGCTTTCTACTCTCTTCTTTATGTCACAGGATTAATAATTTAATACATATTAAAAATTGGAAATTCTGATGGGTGTCAGTCATAGTCTACCAGGTTTTCCAAGCCCAACCTTAACCAACCTGATTGCTAAGTTAGAGGAACTGTTGTCAGCAGAACTGGGTAAAAAAAAAACAAAAAAACCAAAAAAAACCCAAAACAGTTGTGAGGGGACAACAGGGGAAAGAGTTGGGCAAATTCATCAGATTGTGTTTGTGAGGTGAAGACCAAGTGGGTGCAGGTCATCGCCCACAGCCAGTTTCCCAGGCTGCTGGAAGCTTTTGATTGTGAGGGCCTGGGCAGTGGTGAGCGTTGGTGCATGGGGAAGAATGTGGCCATTGCATTCCCCGACACATACCAGGAACACTTGTTATCCCTCCCCTCAGTGGTTCACGGCTGCACAGCATCAGTTTACATGAGGGCTGCATAGGAAACTCCCCACTGTGGGCCTTGGGAGAAGGCCACTCACAGACAGCTTCAGAGAGAATATCAGACATGCAGTGATAGCTGCCCTTGGCCAGGGGAGCCATGGAAGTGGGCATCCAGGTGACTGTGGGATGTGACCCCTCAGAGGAGATTATGTCCGGTGGCATGAAGTGTAGCTGTGCAGGAGCCCAGGCTTTCCTTTTCCTTCTGCTCAGCACATTCTGGTGCTAGTCTGCCTTTGATGGTTGAGGCTCTGGGAAGGGTGACAGCTAGTGCTCAGGGCTTCTAGCCTCTGCCTCTGGCCTTCGTGCTCATGTCTGATGTGCAAGTGAGCTCTGCAGAAGAAACCCCCCAGCCACAGCTGCCTGTAGGGTTCCATCATGGCTGCTCCCCTGCTGCCCTCCGGGTTAGCTCACCTTTGGCAGCCACCTGGCCTCTGTAAACTTCATTAGTGTCCTCTTTCCCCCGGTCTCTGTCCTCAGTCACTGCTTATCTTAGTTATAGAGAAGCCCTCACTGTCCCTGTTTGTTACAGCTATTCTTCCCTGGTAGCGTAGTCATATCTCTGCCTTCTGCTCTGTCCCAAACTTCACACCAGTCTTGCTGTCACTGGTTGTGTGACTTTTACCAAAAGACTATGGCTGCTGCTGCCACAGGCTACACATCCATCAGGTGGGTGTGTCAGCTCTGTAGCCTCTTGTCCACTCCCTTTGTAGCCTTGGCGTGTGACGTTAGTCTGACTGTGTGCTCAGCACTAGGCTTTAGTTCTAGAAAAGCCACAGCTCCGCTCTCCAAAATCCAGCATTGTGTGCTTGTGTGTACTCTCTCAAACTGAGTGTCACTTCTGAGCAGAAATGGTCACCTGCTCTGAAGCAGAGAAACACACCTAGCAGGTTCCAGTCAGTCATCAGAATTTATACTTAGGGGCTCTCTCTAGAATAAAACACTTGGCTAAATTAACTGTAGATGACAAGACCCCATCTTTAAAAAGAAAAATAAGTAAACTTAGGAAACTTTCAAATGTCTGTAGTAATTTTGTTTTCTTGTTGGTTATAAGAGGGGGTTTGAGGTGGTAACTGGTGCTAAAGCCCTCAGAGTTGTAGGCCTCTTGCCCCAGACTCCCAGTATTGAGATTATGGATACACACCAACCACACCACCATCTCCTCATCTTTCTTTTTCTTTCTGCTATGTTGGGGATGGAACTAAGGCTTCATACACTCAGACAATGTACTACTACTAAGTTACCTGTGCCCTGACCACTCATAATGGCACTAGTGCCCTGCACTAGATTTTTCTCTTCACTTGGCAGCTCTGTTGAAACTGAGTAGCTGCTGTTCTCCCAAGCATGTCTCTTAACACAGAACAGTGCACCTGGACACCCATCAGTGGAAACTGCTTCCTGCAGTTTGTGTGTGTGTGTGTGTGTGTGTGTGTGTGTGTGTGTGTGTGTGTGTGTGTGCTTGTCTCTTAAGTGCACCATGTATGTGCAGTACCCACAGAAGCCAGAGGAGGGCATTGGATCCCCTGGAGTTGGAGATGGTTGTGAGTGTCTGATGTGGGTGCTGGAAACTGAATCTGGTCCTCTGCAAGAGCATCAGGCACTCTTAACCACCTAGTATCTTTCCATTCCTAACCTCCCTCTTCCCCTTTAACTTTTGGTGGGCTGGGAAGTGGAGGGGCTACGTGGTTGTTGAAGTTTGAGAACCTATGAAGTAATTGGTACTTTGCTAAACAAACAACTTCATGGAAAGCATGGAGCAAATCATCTCTGTTAGAAACATAGAGCTTATTAGGGGAATTTGCTTGGTGAGAGACCCTCCCCATAGCCCCAAACAGTGATAACTCTTTGCATATCCTCAGTCCCACCAAGCTCCTACCATAGTCCCCATCCAGAGGCCCCTGAAATGCTCTCATTAACCCAAGTCACAATGATCATGAAGGGTGTTGGATTTAGCCAGAGGGACAGTAGTGGTTAGGTGCTGGCCAGGATGGCCAGACGTGGTGGGTTGCAGGGTTCCTGTGCTCAGGGGTTCCTTCTGAAGAGGCGGATTGACATGCCTGTGTTGGAAGTTCACCAATACCTGACTTTCTTTACAGAGTCCTTATGAGAATTGAATTAGAACCCCAGGGGAATCTCATGTGGAACAATGGCATTGAGCATATGAAGTCACTGTGGGTGCTGGTGCCGTTGTCCTGCAGCTCTGCCCAGTACAGCCGTTGATGGGAGGTGGCTTTCTGGGAGTGACATGGAAAGGTGTTGCCAAGTGCTTAGCAGAGCTCACTAGCTGTAGAGAAATGGATCATAGATGTGTGGATAAGATCTGTACAGCACAGTTCTTTGAGATGGGGCATGTACAGCTGAGAGGCTGGGGTCCCTTTCACTGAAATACAGCAGCAAATATAAAAAGACAGGTAAATAGAACTTAGTCATAGCCAGCTTAGGAAGCTATAACTTCGTGGGGGATTACAAAGTTCACAAAGATCAAAGGCCAATTAGGATAGGCTACTACAGTCATGGGCCACCCAGTTAGTTGTTGTTTAACTTTTTATAGGATGTAACTTCCTTACTTTATGAAAGCACAGTGGGTATTCAGTTTGGAAAGCTGAGCAGTCCCCAGTCTCTACTGCATTTCAAGTTTTTAGGGTTATTGCACTATAATCCACATGCCATAAATCTCACCCTCCTTATCATGCCGCTCTGTAGTTTGACAGATGCAGTCAGCTGTGAAATTGCCCCACATTCAGGACACACACAGGACAGTCTTTTCGGTCACCCTATCGATCACCCTAAAAACTCCCCCTGTGGGCGTCTGTAGGCGTCCCTTTCTGCGTTCCACTGATTTGTCCCTGTAGTTCTGCCTTTCCCAGAATGGAAATGGGGTGGCTTTTGAGCCTTGCTCTGGTTGAGCTGTGCTTCTCAGGGTGGACATGGCTGGGGGTGACATCCCTGGACGGGCACAGTGTGTGAGCACCCTGGGGGTGGATGGGCACAATGTGTGAACACCTGGGGTGAATGGGCACAGTTCGAGCTGTGCTTCTCAGAGTAGATACAGCACACAGTCTTGAGTATCCTGTGGTGGATACGACAATGTGTGAGCACCCTGAGTGTGGATGTGGCCATGTGAGCACCTTGGATGGAGTGAGCGGTACTTTTCAGGTGGATGTGGCTCAGCACAGGCATCCACTTAACAGTGGCAAGGTGGTGCTCCACTCCAGGCTTTTGGCTCAAGGATGGACTGACAGCTTTGGCTGTTTCTCTGTTTCTACCAGTTGTCTCTTTCTCTCTCTCCCTCCTTCACTCCCTCCATCCCTCTCTTTATTTCTTCTTTCTTTTTTTTTTCCAAGACAGGGTTTCTCTTTGTAGCCCTGGCTATCCTAGAACTCAGTCTGTAGACCAGGCTGGCCCCAAACTCAGAGATCCACCTTCCTCTGTCTCCCAAATTCTGGGATTAAAGGTGTGCGCCACCAGTGCCCTGAAAACACACATTATAAATCTTAATGATCTTAATCCCAGCAGTACTTGGGGTGGGGGTGGGGGACAGAGGCAGGCGGACCTCTGTGAGTTGGAGGCCAGCCTGGTCTACAAGAGCTTGTTCCAGGACAGGTCCCAAAGCAACACAGAGAAACCCTGTCTCGAAAAACAAACAAAAAAAAAAGTTAAATAAACCATAAAAATATTTTAAAAAAGACCAGTTTTTTTTTTTTTTTTAAGAAAAGATAATGTATGATGAGTGATGGTGGCACACACCTCACCTTTAATCCTAGCTCTTGGAAGGCAGAGGCAGGTGGATCTCTAAATTTGAGGCCAGCCCAATCTACAGAGCAAGTTCTAGGATATCCAGGGCTACTTAGACCCTGTCTCAAAAACAAACAAACAAATAAAAATCAAGGTCTTCAAATCTGTATTTTATAGAAGACCAAGGCAGAAGACCTTGGAACACCACTCCTATCTTTCCTCTGCTACAGTTCCACCTGCGTACCCTTGGGCAATTCAGTGGCTTTGTGGTTCAAGGTAATTTAGGGAATGAAGCACACAGGACGAATCTCCAGAAGGGGACAGATCGAATCACTAATTGGAACTTGAAAGTCTGGTTATTAAAACAGGACACCTTGGGTGGTTGAGCTAGTTCAGCTGGTAGAAGGCGCTTAGCACTAAGCCTGATTACCTGAGTTCAATCCTATACCCATTAAAAAACAAAACTAAAAACTTTTAAAAAGGTTACCTGATCAGGTGGCGGTGGTGCATCCCTTTAATCCCAGCGCTCAGGAGGCTGAGGCTGACTGATCTCTGAGTTCAAGGTCAGCTTGGTCTACAGAGTGAGTTCCAGGACAGCTAGAGGTGTTACAGAGAAGCCCTGCCTTGAAAAACAAGGTTTTTGTGAGTTGTGGCAGTGTGTCATTTCTGTACCATGCTAGGATCACAGTCTAGGCTTTCCACTTGCTAGCAAGTGCTTGCTCTGTGCTGTACCCCAGCTGTGATTGGGTATTGTGCTGGCCTGTGTGCTTTGTCACTTTTTCAAGTGTAACACATCCACTTCTCTACTGAGAGTGTCCTAAAACCAGTCACCACATGGTGATGTTTTCTAAAAACAAAACAAAAACAAAATTAGATATATATTCAAAGTGCAAGCTTTGTTTTTAAAAGTAGAGTTCTGTCTTATTGGCTCAGTGAGATATTCAATAGTCAGAATATAGGCATATTTGTTCTTTTAGGCAGCTGACACACACGTGTGCACTAACTGATGCTGTGCTTCTCAGATGTTCCAAGTATCTACACTGAGAAATCTGTGCTTTACAGGAAGACAAATGTGTCCACAGAGAAAACCCTGTAGGTAGTGTTTTAGAAGATGATTCTAAAAACAGCGCTTTCTTAACTCCTGTGGGAGAGCAGTGGAGACATTGGTCCTCCTGGGTTACAGGTGTGTGTTTTGGCGGTCATCTGTTACATGCTTAGATCTGTGACTCTAACTTTTAAGTTTACACATATATATATGTATTTACATATATTTTTATAGATTTATCGATTCTCAAAATGATAAAGGACTGGAGAGATGGCTCAGCAGTTGAGAGCATTAGTTCCCAAAGCTCACATTAAGCAATTCACAATTGCCTGTAACTCCAGGGGATCAAATGACCTCTTCTGGGCAACTGCATAGACAGGATACACAAACATACATTCATGGTATGTGCACGCACATTCACAGTAATATATATGTGTGTATATATACATATACATACACACACATATATGTAAAATGTGTGTGCCTGCATGAATTTATGTGCACCATGTGCATGCAAGAGCCCAGATGAGGGCATCAGATCCCCTGGAATTTGAGTTACAGTTGGCTGTGAGCTGACATGTGGCTTCTGGGAACCAAATCCCTGTTGAGGAATGATATTTGTTTTGAACTCTGCTAGGGAGAGTGCTGGCCTTTGTAGAAAATCCCTGGGTTCCATCCCAGCGCCACAAGGACAAATGTTAATCTAAGACACTATTCAATATGTAGTCTATATTCAAAATTCTTCAAGTATCAGTACATTTTAAATTCAAGGCACTAAAGGCAGACTAGCTGGCCTTTGGAGTTGAAGACTGAAGTGAAACGTGACCCCCAGTAAGTATAACTCTTGAGGGGTTAATGAATTAATTGTGTGGGTTTCATTTGTTTGTTTTGCCTCCTTTAGATTCCAGTGAGGAGACAGTTGGAGGGTTGAATGTACTGTGGGATACTAGGTATGGCCCTATGCACACTGCCTATAGCAGCCTCCTTTCCTTTAACTCACACAGAGGTGCACTGATAGCAACATGGGGAGCCAAAAGACACCCTCAACTACAGAGTTGTAGAATAGCAACAGCTGAGTTAAACTGTCAGTAGAACATTAAGTTCTCCTTCAAAATAACGCTGTCTTTATTTTTAGATTTTTTATTTTTATTTTATGTGTTTGAATGTTTTGCCTGTATGTATATATGTGTACCATGTGTGTACAGTACCAGAGAAGACCAGAAGAGGGTGTCAGATCTGCTGTAACTGGAATTATAGGCAGTTATGAACCACCATGTGGGCCCTGGGAGCCAACCCAGATCTCTGCAAGAGCAACCAGTGCTCTTAACTGCTGAGCCAGCTCCCCAGCCCCCATAAGGAAGTCTTCTAAGGAGAGAACTTAGTATGAACTTTGTGTGTGTGTGTGTGTTTGAGACAAAGTCTTTTCTATGTAGCCCTGGCTATTCTGGAACTCACTGTGTAGACCAGACTGTCTTCAAACTTAGAGAGAGCCTCCTGCCTGCGTCTCTCAAATGTTAGGATTAAAGGTGTACACCATTACACCTGGTATGTGTGTTAAGAGAATATACACAGAGAAAATTCAGTCTGACAAGATGTCTCAGTGGGTAAAAGTACTTGCTTCCAAGCCTCATGACCTGAGTGCCATCTCTGGGAACCCCATGGAGGAAGGAGACAACTGGCTCCACAAGTTTTCCTCAGGCCTCCTTTTTAAGAGAGAGAGAGAGAGAGAGAGAGAGAGAGAGAGAGAGAGAGAGAGAGAGAGAGAAGGGGGGAGGGAATTTAAACAAGCCAAAAAGGAAAAAAAATGCAGTAAAATATAAGTCCTGTTCTACCAGTTTCTCAGTGAATGAGAATGCCATGGTTTAGTTTATGGCGTTCCATGAATGTCAGCTCATCTGATTTTGGGAATTAACTGGGATCTGACCTGCTTAGTAACTGGGTGGGAGAAAGCCATGGTTTAGTTGGTATAGGGAGTGATGTAATATGAATTTAATGTGACACTTAGAGTCAGAGCAGATGCAGTGTAACTAACGCCCTCTGCACTTACAGGGTCATGTGCTTGCCTGAGACACGGTAACTTGGGAGGATTGTAGATTTAAGCCCCTCTCCCAGCTCTGCAGAGAATTACAGCACAAAACAAAACAGCACTGCTGTTGTCACCTCAGAGCTGTCCTGAGGGGGAAGAGTTAGGGTCAGCCACGCCTTGTGCTTCAGTCTCTTCCTTATCAATTCTGTGCCCCTTTCCTCCCTCACTGGCTTCCTGTTAAAGATGGTGTCCCGTGTGTCTTAAGTGTGGGGTCTTCTGAATAGGCCCTTTCCTATTTGTGTTTTTTTCTCTGCTACTATGGTCTGTTCTGGTTAATGGCTCTGTTTTGATGTTTTTCTTTTGTGTTCAGAGAGGATGTGGACACCTTCAGTTAGATCTTGAATGCTTGCTTCTTTCTCAGCACACAAACTAAGGGAGGCTCCTAGTGTCCAGATCCAGCTCTCCTGTGCTCGTTCGTGGTCTGCGTGGCTGTTTGAGTGGGAAGTTGTTGGCGGTTTTCCCAGAACTTCCATCAGGAAGTATATCCAAAGTCTCGGTGTTTTCCCCTCCGTCTAGTTGCTGGCTTCCTCCTCCTGCTCCCTCTGTCTGTCCCAGTCATCAGTCTGTTGCCCCTTACCTCTAGGCTCATTCTCCTTCATTATGCTTTGATGTCAGGGCACTAATTGTAAACACAGCTTCTGTGCAGCCAGCCTGGCGCCAGGCTTTACCAGCAGAGGTGCTCACAGGACCCTACTGGGTCATGGTGGGAAGATGGATCCTTTCTTAGGCCCAGCATGAGCCCAGGTGGACACTGAGCAGTCTCACAGCTGCTGCACAGTACTCCAGCCAGTCTCACTGTCCAACACATCGTAGCTCAGCCTCTGCCGTCAGCAGAGTATTTTCTTAACTTAAGTGTTTCTAAACACAACTTAAGTTGGATCTGACCTTTAGACAGAAGGGAGGCTCTGGCAAGGTCATAGGGTTTTCCTTCTGTGTGCCTGCCCTCAGCTTAGGTGGTAGGTGATTTCTGTATTTATTGCTTCTCTACCCCTCCCCATTCCTCTGTGTCTTGGGTACTTGCAGGTGTGTCATTTATGGAGATGAGTGCTGATGTGGACAGGCTAAGGACATGGAAAGATTCCCTTTACCTACATGAAAACAGGGAGGAGTACCATACCATGCAGGTTCCCTTGAGGAAGTGCCAAGTTTGGCCAGGAGTGGAGGGAATGAAGGGAGAGTCTTCCTTGCAGATTGTTGGTTCAGCCTGGAGACTAATGGATGCCAAAAAGACAATTGTAAAATCTAAGGAAACAGTCGCACACTATTCGCTGCAGCAACTTTGGAGCCTGTCCTGGAACTTGCTCTTATAGACCAAGCTGGCCTCGAACTAACAGAGATATGCCTGTCTCTGCCTCCCGAGTGCAGGGATTACTGGTGGGGTTTCTGTCTCTGTCCAGAACCTAAGAGATCATCTCACCTCTTGAATTTGCAGGAGGAAAAGTGATGACACTTGGGGTTGACTCTTTGCCTTTTCTTCTCCCTTCTTTTTGATCTCTGATGGCTAGGAAGGGCTGGACCTTTCTTCTGTCATGTCTGCCTCTGCCTTGTGCAGTAATGTCAGCTTGTTCCAGAGGGGTTCTGAAGTCATTTTGCCAAGCCAAACAACATTACACTAAAAATGTACCATGTTTCAAAATTAGTCATTAACTTGAAAAGGTTGTTATGTAATTAAGTAGAAAAGCTAACTTAGACCAATATGGATGGATGCAATCAAAGAGAATTAATTACTACTCAGAATCAAGAGAATAAACTGTTTTTATTTGCATCATTTCTGTATCTGAAAGCCCTGTGTCTGGGTGTGTTTGGGCTATCACAGCTCTATTAGCTGAGCCCTTCATTATGAGCGACGGTGCTGTGTCCTCCGGCCAAGAACTCTTGTTCTAAAGTTGGCTTTGTCTGGGCCACTCCAGCTTTCCTTCCTTTTAAAATTGCTTTTTTTCTAAAATTACATTTACTGTTAATTTATTATACGTGTGCTCCTGTGGAGGCAAGAGGACAATTGTAGGAATCTGTTTTCTCCTTCAATCATGTGGTTTCAGGGGATCAAACTTAAATCTTCAGGTTTAGCAGCAAGTGCCTTTACCTGCTAAGCCGTCTTGCCTGTCACTGCCTGTCCTAGTTAGACTTACTATTGCTGTGACAAAACACTATGAACAAAGCAACCTGGGGAGGAAAGGGCGTTTGGACAGGAACCCCAACAGGGCAGGAACTCGGAGGCAGGAGCTGATGCATAGGCCATGGAGGGGTGCTCCTTACTGGCTTGTTCCCCATGGCTTGCTCAGTCTGCTTTCTTATAGCATCCAGGACCACCTGCTCAGGGGAGGCCCTACCCATAACGGCCTGGCTCTCCCTCATCAATCACTCATTAAGAAAATGCCCTACAAACTTGCCTGAAACCTTTTGGAGGCATTTTCTCAGTTGAGTCTCTCTTTTCTCTAGTAACTCTGGTTTGTGTCAAGCTGACAAACTAGCCAGCACACTGGCCATCCAGGTTTGTTTTTTGTTTTTAGGATACTGGTAAGGTGTGTCTTTTCCTTTCACTTTTATCCTGTCTATGTCACTGCCCATCGATAGACTTCTGTTCTGTTTTTGGAGTTAGACTCTTGGTAAGACTTTACTGGTTTTCTTAGCATCATGCCCTTCAATTCTCTGCATGTTTGTGTGTAGTGGGGGGGACTTAGATGGGACAGAACTTGCTTTGTGCTTCTTCTCCCCCAGTAGCTGGCTTCTGACTTGAGTCTGTGGCGGATACAACAAGCAGTGACTTTTGCTCCCACCCTGAAGCAGCAGAGCACCGCCAGAGTCCCAGAGGCAGGAAGACCCTTGTCCTTCCCCTCAGGTCGAAGTGCACTGCATAGAGCAGGGTCTGGAAAGGATCAAGTTCTAGCCTGGTCCAATATCTACAGGGACTGTCCCTAGTCTTGAAGTCTACTCCGAGTACCTGCTGGAGAGGGACTCAGTGTCTGGGACTCCCAGAAATTCTATAGTGTTGTCTAGCCCATGCTCAGCTTTCTAAGAATTCATGAACATTTAAGCTGTTTGCTTCCTGTGTAGCTTTACTGTAGTCCCCTCATCCACCTGCTTTGGGGAAGGTTACACATTTTACATGCATTATCTCTCTTTGAAAGAATTCAATAGAATTCAGTCTCCTGTACCCATGTGACGTCACTCTGATGAGTTTAAGGGAAGCTGTGATTTTCTAACTATCAGGCGTTTTCCTGTTAGGATGGTAGTGATGTGGGCTTTCCCTGACAAGCAGTAGTACTTGGGTTTGGTTTGTGAGAGAGACTGTATGTATGCAGCCATGGCTGGCTTCCAGGCTCTCCTCACAGAGGTCCACCTGCCTCTGCCTCCAGAGTTCTGGGACTAAAGGCATGTGCTACCACTCTGGGAAAGTTGAGATCCTTTGAGTAATAGAATCTAGGGCACAGGCTTGTGGTTCAGGTTCTAGAGTGGTATTGAGAAATATAAACTCAGGGTTTAGAAGCTCATCAAACTCCAAAACAGAAGTTGGAAATGGCAGGGATTAGGTCTAAACATGCGCCTGAAGGACATTAAAGATGGAGCAGATTCTACAAATAACTATAGAGAAAAGCCAGAGTAGACTTAGAGAAACCAGCAGGGACCTGCTTGTTGTTGTGCCATGAGAATGGAAGTCCCAGTACAGACTAGATACAGAACAGGCGGGAAACACACTTAACCTAGAATTGTAGAGCCATAAAAGCACCTTTTAAGATTGAAAGTGAGGGCCGGAGAGATGACTCGGTATTTAAGATAACTGGAAGGCTGTGCTCTTCCAGAGGTCCTGAGTTCAATTCCCAGCAGCCACATGGTAGCTCACAATCATCTGTAATGAGGTCTTCTGGCCTGCAGGCATACATACAGATAGAACACTGTATACATAATAAGTAAATAAATCATTTTTTTAAAGATGGCTCTACTCTAAAAAACATGATTGAGAGAGAGTGAACCTGGCATGGTGGCTCAGCCTTTAATCCCAGCACTACGGAGGCAGAGGCAGGCGGGTCTCTTAGTGTGAGGCCAGCCTGGGCTACATTTTTGAGTTACAGGCTGCCAGAGCTATTTGGTGAGACCCTGTCTCAAACAAACAAGGTATTATATAAAAAGAAAAGGAATTTACGGCCAAGAATCCACCACAAAGGACATTTTCTGTGGTGTACTTCAAGGAAAGTGAACCCAAGAAGGAACTGATACTTGTTAGTTTGCCTGAGGGTCTCACCTAATCATGCTTTCTTCCCATACATACAGCAGTGTGTGGACACCAGGAAGCACACTGAGCCCTTTGGACTGTCTTCTAGGATAAATGCTACTGTTTTACTAGGACACACCACCCCTGGGCTGAGTCTCACAGTCATCTCTGGGGCTCTATCTTTGCTAATGGGTCCCGTCTTCATCTTGTCTGTAAATCCAGGGAGCACTGAACTGGAAGTGGCCCTTTAGTAGGCCACGTGGTAGTCTGAGGCCTCAGTTGTTTCTAGGGAAGGTCTCTTCAGTTCCATGCATGTCACCTTGATGCTCTTCCTTTTCCATCAATGTCTTCCTGCCCGTGCTGCTCCTTCCAGATATATCCAGTTTTGTTTTGGTCTCCATAACACACCAAAGGCCAGACACAAGATGCTTCCTCATCTGGCCTCCTGGACACAGGAAGGAAGTGCTGAGTTGGGGGGAGGGTCTAAGAGATACTTTCAATCTGTTTCCCCTGTGGTACCTGAAAAATCTACACTTCAGCAAAAGTGATGATGTCATATGAGGTGGCAGGGTTTATTTTTATTTTTTTTAAAAATAATTTATTTAACTTTATGTGCATTGGTATGAAGGTGTCAAATCCCCTGAACTGGAGTTACAGGTAGTTGTGAGCTGCCATGTGGGTGCTGGGAATTGAGCCTGGGTCCTCTGGAAGAGCAGCCAGTACTCTTAGCCACTGAGTCATCCTCCAGCCCCATGCTTATCTTTATAGTAGATGGAGTTGGTAGGGCATAGAGCTGGAAAGGTACTCAAGTTGGAAAGTGGCAGGCTGTTCTGGGCGCCACTTCACTAATAGCACCTTTCCTCTTCATAGAAACAGCTAATACAGGGGGCTGGAGAGACAGCTCAGAAGATAAGAGCACTACCTGCTCCTCCAAAGGTCCTGAGTTCAATTCTCAGCAACCACATGGTGGCTCACAACCATCTGTAATGAGGTCTGGTGCCCTCTTCTAGCCTGCAGGTATATACACAGATAGAATATTGTATACATAATAAATAAATATTTAAAAAAAAAAAAGAAACAGCTAATACAGTGCTGTTCAGCCAGGCATAGTGGCTCACACCTTTAAATCCCAGCACTAAGGAGGCAGAGGTAGGTGGTCTCTGTGAGTTCAAGGCCAGCCTGGTCTACTATTTAAAAATATTAAATAGTATTTAAACATAGGGAGTTCTGGGACAACCAGAGCTCTGAAGATAGACCATGTCTCAAGAGAGAGAGAGAGAGAGAGAAAAGAAAGAAAAAATTGCTGCTGAGGAGCAGGCAAAATGAAGGACATATATGGGATGGGCTTGTTTTTAATATTCTTTTCAGTACAAATAAATTTCTTTTTTTTAATTATTATTTTGTGTGTATGGGTGTTTTGCCTGCTTCTGTATCTGTGTACCACATGCATGCAGTGTGCCAGAGTTCAGAAGAGGGTGTTGGATTTCCTGGGACTGAAGTTCCATGATTGTAAACTGCATGATGAGAACTGCACCTTGGTCCTCTGCAAAACCAGCAGGTGCTCCTAGCCACTGAGCCATCTTTCTAGCTCTGGGATGAGTTTCTTTCTTTCTTTTTTTTAGTATTTTTTTTTAATTTATTATGTATACAATATTCTGTCTGTGTGTATCCCTGAAGGCCAGAAGAGGGAACCAGATCTCATTACAGATGGTTGTGAGCCACCATGTGGTTGCTGAGAATTGAACTCAGGTCCTCTGGAAGAGCAGTCAGTGCTCTTAACCGCTGAGCCATCTCTCCAGCCCGGGATGAGTTTCTTTAAGGTTTTCTCCTCATAGATGTATTTGTTCCCCAGATCCTGCAGTCACTTACTGTGTGCTTCGCTTCCTTCCCCATGACCAGACAGCCTGGGCCTGCCGTTCCTTGGTGCTGTCTGCACAGATTGGAATTCCCTACTGGGAGCGTTCTTTACATCTCTGGTTCTTGTTGAAAATCTGAATGTTTTAGAACTTTGAGGTCATCTTCTGAGAAACAACTGGAGTCTGCAGGCTACATGCAGACAGCTCATTTTGATGTGAGTTTAGCACTCGTTTTAAAACTAAGTTTGCTCTGCTTTCTAGGAAACATGTAACCCTACTTTTGAGTACAGCTTCAGTCTATGCAATCAGTGCTCTACAGGTGACCTTTAAACGCTACAAACTGCAAGGCCTAAGTTAGGTCATATTTTCTTAAGCTGTAAGTTCATCATCCATAAAGTGTGCAGGATATGTCCTACAAAGGAGTCTTGCTTTATGATCCAGCTTATTTATTTAACTAATTTTTCACTTCTTTTACTCACAAGCTTAGAAAGACCCCCCCTTGCTCCCCGCCCAACAAAGTCCCAATTTGAAACCTCTTCTGAAAACCAGGTTTCACAAAGACTCGCAGAGTTTCTTGCTCAGCTGTGTTTTGATTGGGCCACAGGCCTTCAGTAAGGGCCCCCGAGCAAGCTCATTATGCTTTTGTTGTCAAGTTAAGGAAAATGATGTTTTTTTAAGCAAACCTTATCACGTAGGCTCCACAGTCCTTGAGGCTTGTGCTAGCTTTCAACCAGGAAGAGACTTGCCTTTTAGAGTCTCTCTGGAGCTTACCAGGAACACTCTGGCCATCAGCCTCATCGCCTAAGCTTCCGCTCACTTTACTGACTGTTCATAGTTCTCTCAAAGGTATCATGGGAAATGAAGTCCCCTCATGCTCCTCACTGCCCTTGGGCCCTTTACGTTCCTTCAGCATAGTCTTTAGGAGAAACATGGAAGCTTAGAGCTGTTTCCTCACATGGTTTCCTGTGAGCACCCATCCACCCGCGCCATGGGACCCTGTTGTCCACTGAGTAATCACTCCTCGCCATGCAGTGTCTTAGCTTATGTTCTGCCCACCCCAGGCTTCACAGCACTGAGAAGGAACCATTCCTTGGCACGAAGAAGTGGGTGATCTTAGAACTCGACTTCATTGGCCCTCCAACAGCTGCTTTTACTTACTGCGTTTGTTTAAACAAACCCTGTTCCTGGAAGTGTTTTCAGAATAGTCTGTCCTTGCAGCTAGCTGGTCCTTTGCTCTTGTTTTTGAAAGTGTTTTCTTAATGATAACCATAAGAGCCCAAGCACGGCAGACCAGAAGACTCTGCCAGTGCAGCCTCCACCTGCTGATTACTATTGCAGTTTTTATTTTCCAAAACTGAAGAGATTCTTCAGTTGCCTGTTGCTCCCACCTCCCTGCCATTAAAGAGCTCTGGTGTCTGAAAGTCACCATGGGCTGTTGTGGAATATTACTTTAACTATGTAAAGATGTGTTATATGTGTTATTTATGCTGCATTTGTTTAATTATGTAAACGTGTTGTTGTTTTACCTTGCCTGCCTAAGGCACCTGATTGGTCTAATAAAAAGCTAAATGGCTAATAGTTAGGCAGAGGCAGGATAGGCAGGGCTGGCAGGCAAAGAGAATAACTAGAGGGAAGAATCTACACTCAAGAAGGAGAGAGAAAAGAACGAAGGAGAAAAAGAAGGGGATGCCAGGGCCAGATAGACAGACAGACATGAAGTAGGACATACAAAATGCAATGGATTAATAAAAATGCCGCAGATCCCTGGCAGCTGCAGTGGTAGAAATGCTACAGGTCCCCGAGTGGGGGGCAGGCAGCAGGCCCCAGAGCAGCCAGTCCCAGGCAGGGACGGTGCATGAGACCACACTGCAGGTTTCTGAAGGCGGCTGGTCCTGGGCGGCGGGCGAGAGACAGACGGAAAGGCACACCATACAGAGTGAGGTTGGAGGGAAAGGGAAAAGGGGAGAAGAGCAGAGAGACAGAGACAGAGAGAAGGGAGAGATGGAAGCTGCCTCTTCGAGAGGGAGACGGAAAAGGAAGGAACTCAGGCTGGAAGCTGAAGATCAGCTTGCCTCAGAGGATGGGGGGGAGGGTATGTGTGTGTGGCTTGTCTCTTAAAGAGACAGGACAGACCATTACATTCCCATCTCTTTTTTATAATAAAAAGGCGGGAAGTTAGGCACCACAGATTAAATGAATTGGAGCGGCAGATTCTCAAGACTGTTTCCTTCTTATTTGTGGGCGTCATCTTTGGGGGGAACCTGAGAAGGCTGGGTCCTGGTCACATCCTGGCATAGTCTCTTTGCTCCTGTCCAGTGTTTGTGGTATGGAAATGTCTGGTTTCTCTTAACACCTGTTTAAGGTATTGGCAGAACAGAGGACAAAGTTAAGTTTAGGAAAAAAATTTTTAGGACCAGGGAGTTGAGGCGGGGTGTATCTGACCTGTTTAAGGTGGATCCTTCAATTCGGCTCCTTGGAACTCATAAGAATTTTTTGGGTTTGTGAAAACAGAAGTTTTAGACATATACATTGTATAAACAGTAGCATATTTATGTCAGAATGACTGTGACAGCTATTTTTTGCATAATGAAAAGTATTTTTTAAGACTGTGGAAGGCAGCATGAAAAAAAATTTTGTTAACTTGTATTTGTCCTCATACCTTTATAACTTGCAGGTATACCTTAATAACTTGTATTTGTAATTTACTGAAATTTGTTTGCTGAGGTTCTCCTTTTAAATTGACAAAATCTCTTAGCTCTCAAACTGCTTCAGAGACCTTTGAAAAGGATAAAATTTTACTTGAGTTATTGATTAAAAAACAACAAAGAACTTACTTGGTTGCCACCTAGAGCTACTCTTCAGGGTCCTCCATGGTTGCTGAAGGTCGTATTTGCCTTCTGCTGTTTTGTGCAGGGCCTGCCAGGCTCCAGAAGATTCTGTGGGCTAAGAAATCTGTAGGAAGACAAGCCTACCTTGACCTGAGCAGCTAGGTTGTCGATTCCAGTGATTCTTTCCATTGTCTGGTGATCTTCAGTTTAGATGAAAGGCAGTTTTGTCCAGTGGTCAGCAGTTGGCAGTTGAAGTAAATTGCAGATGGACATTGTTCTGTGCCCATTTGTCTTCTGTCTTCTTTGGAGGAAGTAGAGTGCTGCTAGGAGCCAACCTGTCTCTTTTTGTTATGAAAAGTTTTTAATAATTGAATATTTAAATGCCATATTCCCCAGATCTCTGAGCAGTTGAGGGCTGTTTATCAGGTATAACTACAGTATAGAATCTGCCTGGAGGGCTGAGTCCAAGCTTGACTGTACTGGCTCTCAACAGGTAAAGCAGGGTTGGATTAAATAAAGTATTTTTGTAAGAGACTTAAAAGTACATACCAGTTTGAAACATGAGACTCATTGCTTTTGTAGCCTGAAATGAGATGCAGTAAACAGACAATTATAACATTTAACAGTAAACATAGGTGCATTTAAGTTACATGTATGAACACACACACAGAGTGAATAGGAATTGGGTAAAGTTGATGCTCTTGGTGGGCCCTGCCAAAGGCATGCCATTGCACAAAACACACATGCAACAGAGTCAACAAGAGGAATTTAGAGACAAAAACATAAGTAAACCAGGGGACCAGGCAGGGTATACTTCACTCAGTAAAGATGGTGGGACTTGGTCACCTGATCTGGCTCTCAGTTAAGATGGCAGTGAAGTCACACGACCTAAGTTAAGATGGCGATAAGGTCACCCATGTAACAGAGTTGACACCGGGGAACCAGGTAGGGCATACCTCAGTAAAGATGGCGGGACTTGGTCACCTGACCTAGCTCTCAGCCAAGATGGCGGCAAAATCACTTGACCTCAGTTAAGATGGTGGTAAGGTCGCCTGACCACAGTCAAAATGGCAGTGGTCACATGTATGGAAAAGCCACGATTTTGAACTGCAGGGATTTTAAGTTTAATAATAAGAGAGACCTAAAGGTGTGATCCACCCTGTGGCTGAGCCGCCATGCCACAAGCTGCAGTGGGTACCAAAAAGCTGGAATTGAAAACAGCTGCCTCGTGGATCTGACCAATCTTGTTGGCAGCAGTAGCGGTGGCAGGGACAGGTTGAGGAAACTCCTTCCATTTGCCTGTGCGATGACAGTAGTTAGCTCCCATAAAAGTGGAGCCAGCGGAACACCTGCAGAGGGAGGGTAGGAGCTGAAGAAGTAGGGCATTAAGGCCTGGGGCTTTAGGCCGCTAAAAGGCATCCATCCCAGAGGGGACGGACATGGATGGCTTGCTACCCATAGCTGAAACCATGAAAACCCACGAAAACGGCGACACCACAAGGCCACTAATGGGATGTCTCCCCTATAGGTGGGGTGTAAATAGGCAGCAAACACCGCAGGACCCATGGGAGAATGTCCTCTGCCCACAAGTGGGGTGCTACAGCCTGACTGGATCCAATCGGGGTGACTCGGAAGCCAGAGAGGCCAGAGGCCACTCTGAGCAGCCTTTCACGGTGAGGGGAAAAAAGAAAAGAAAAAGAAAAACTGAGGGACTCTTGGCCCCAGTCGAATGCACCGCACAGAGTGTGCAGTGCTAGCATGGGAGGACTGACCCTGGGTCAGTCTAGTCACGATTTTAGCTAAGGGAAGCAATCCAGAGATGAATGTCAGTGAAGGGCTGAACTGTCTGTGGTTGGGTCCCCCCCCATTTCTAGGAACACCATAAGATTGCCGGGAACTCACCAGTCAATTCCTTGGGTTCGGAGAAATGGTTAAGCTGACCAGAATGGGGGAAACTCACCAATTGAAGCTGGTGTTGTGCAGAGAAATCATGCTGTAGAAATTGTGCTCAGGCGCCAGGCAGTGGTGGTGCACGCCTTTAATCCCAGCACTTGGGAGGCAGAGACAGGCGGATCTCTGTGAGCTCGAGGCCAGCCTGGTCTACAAGAGCTAGTTCCAGGACAGGCTGCAAAGCTACAGAGAAACCGTGTCTCAAAAAACCGAAAAAAAAAAAAGAAAAAAGAAAAAAAGAAATTGTGCTCAGGCATATGGAACATGTGGTTGTTGTGGGGGAAAAAATACCCGGTTCTTGATGCTGACTCCAGGAGATGGGCTCAGGGTGGGAGAACCTCCTGAGTCTCACTGTACCAATGTAATGGTAAAAGTAAAATGTTGCAGTGGCAGAAATGCTGCAGGTCCCCAAGGGCAGCAGTGGGCAGCGGGTCCCAAGAGTAGCCAGTCCTAGGCAGGGACTGGCACAGTTTCCTGAGTGGCTGCAGCAGGCCACGAGGAGAGACAGACAGATGGGCACGCCATGAGACCACACCACAGGTCTCTGAAGGCGGCTGGTCCCGGGCAGGGAGCCATGCGGCGGGCGAGAGACAGAGACATATGGCACACCATGCAGAGTGTGGTTGGATATTTATTTAGTGGGTTATGGAAGGGAAGGGGGAGAAGGAGAAGAGCAGAGAGAGAGAAGGGAGAGAGAGAAGCTGCCTCTTTGAGAGGGAGATGGAAAAGGAAGAGACTCAGGCTGTAAGCTAAAGATCAGCTTGCCTCAGCAGATGGGGTAGGAGTGGGCATGGTTTGTCTCTTAAAGAGACAGGACAGAACATTACATAGAATGAAAGAAAAGTAAAAAGCCCTGAGGCAAAATGTAGATGAAGAAAAACAGGTTAGATTAAGTTATAAGAACTAATGGGACAAGCAAGATAAGGCTGAGCATTCATGACTATTAATAAGTATTTGTGTCATGATTTGGGAGCTGGTTGGTGGCCCAAAAGAAAGCCTGCTACAATTGACAGTGATAGAGAATGAACATTTCTTACTGTTTAAATATGAAAAAATCTAACAAGAGCCAGAGGTAGGCTACCTATCAGCATGATTTTAAGGGAGATAAAGAAATCTGAGGCTGGGCAGTGGTGGTGCATGCCTTTAATCACGGCACTTGGGAAGCAGAGGCAGGTGGATCTCTGTGAGTTCGAGACCAGCCTGGTCTACAGAGCAAGTTCCAGGACAGGCTCCAAAGCTACAGAGAAACCCTGTCTTGAAAAACTAAACAAAACAAAAAAGAATTCCATAACATATAATGCCATGATACTAAAATTTTAAAGGCTTGATGCAAAATGAGATACTTGTCTCTGCTCCTTCATGTCTGAAACCAGTTTACTTCATTTAAGGGTTTTTTTTGTTTGTTTGTTTGTTTTTTGACAAGGTTTCTCTGTGTAGCCCTGGCTGTCCTGGAACTAGTTTTGTAGACTAGGTGGCCTCGAACTCAGAGATCCATCTGCCTCTACCTCCCTAGAGTGCTGAAATTAAAGATGTGTACCACCACTACTGACTATTTAAGCCGCCCCACCCCATCCCAGGGTTTCTCCGGTGTAGCTTTGGAGCCTGTCCTGTAACTTGCTCTGTAGACCAGTTTGGCCTCGAACTCACAGAAATCAGCTAACCTCTGCTTCCTGAGTGCTGGGATTAAAGGTGTGCACCACCATCACCTGGGTATTTAAGGCTTTTTTTTTTTTTTTTTTTGGTTTTTCGAGACAGGTTTTCTCTGTGTAACAGCCCTGGCTGTACTGAAACATGCTGTGTAGACCTGGCTGTCCTCGGATTCACAGAGATCTGCCTGTGAGTTCTGGGATTTTGCCTTCCTGAGTGTTGGGATTAAAGACATGCGCCACCACCACAGGCTTTTTAAAAACAACAATGGGAGATAAAGGTTTAGAAAGCACATGCAATTCATTAAGAGCCCTTTGTGTAACATTTAAATTGTCATTCTCTCATAGGCTCTCCTCTTGTCTTGGGAGCAGTGTGATGCTGTCTTCTCCAGGTCTCTGGGCCACCTCTGTCAGAGGACCATGCCTGTGCTGTGCTTTGCCATGTCTCAGAGCCCATTCCGTATAACAAGGCCCACAGTTAACAATGAGGGGTTTGGGGTTGCCCACAGCAGATACTGCTCGTTGCTCCATAGAACACAGTGCACATGCTCACATGCTACATACGCAGACCATGCCCTTGTTCGTGCTCTCTCCTCCTCTTTCTCTTCGTTGCATTAATCTCTTCTGCAGGTCAGAATGAACACAGATTCATTGGTGGTTGCGAGTTGTTTTTTTTTTTTTTTTTTTTTTTTTTTTTTTTTTTTTTTTTTTTTTTTTTTTTTTTTTTTTTTTTTTTTTTTTTTTTTTTTTTTTTTTTTTTTTTTTTTTTTTTTTTTTTAAGATAGGATCTCTCTGTCGGTCCTGAAACTGGAACTCAACAGACCTTGACCTGGCCTTGAACTCATAGAGATCCACCCACCCCTGCCTCTAGTGTTGGAATTAAAGGCTTGGGCCACCGTGCCCCGCTTAAGTATTAACTGTTAATTCTTATCTTGAAGAACACCCTTTGAATGAACTTTGTTTCTGGAATGTGTTTCCTTACTGGAAACTTATTAAAACAAGAAGTGTCTTTCTCTGTGACTTATCTCAGGTGCTGTCAGGTGTTGCACTGCCTTCCTCTCCTACATTTCAAGATTTTGGAGACAGCTCTTTATGGGTGCATTTTGGAAGCATTCTGATTCTCAGAACAAGGCTAGACCTTACTAGTGAAAGACCCAGAGCTGTAGTCTGTGTGGGACTTACATAAGTGTGTTTCTTCATAAAATTAAACAAAATATACATTTACTTAGTGTGTGTGTGGATGTGAAGTACACATGTGGAGGTCATGTGTCGTCCTCACCCCTAAACAAGGAAACTTTTCTTTGCAACAGATAGATACCATACAGAAAACCTCAACCAATCAAAATTCAGAGTTGTGGAGCCAAGTTCCAATGAATAAATACATCTACAACACAATTCCCACACTGAAGGCTCAGGGAACATTGCAGAAGAGTGGACGGAAAGATTCTAAGAGCCAGAGTGTCAGAGAATTTGCTGTGAGACTGTGTCCTCTAGTACTATCAGAAGCTACACCCATAAAGTCTCAACAGCATGCCTAAGGGCTGCAATAGACATGCTCAAGTGAACAGGGAGGAGTGCAGAGGCAGAGGCCATGAAGCCTCCCCCTACCAAAGAACTACAGGCAACTAAGGAATGCTGGGATTGGGAGAAACAGTGTTCCCCAGGGAAAACACACCAAATGGTCAGTCCTAGAAACTTACATACAAGTGACATTGAATAGATTGAGCAGGTTATATTTAGGGATACACACACACACACACACACACACACACACACACACACACATGTATGTAACAACAATTAATGAGAAAAGAGGCCATGATTTGAAAATGAGCAAGGAGGGGTGTTTGGGAGGGTTTGAAGGGAGGAAAGGGAAGGGGGAAATGTAATCTTAATAAGAAAAGACATTTTAAGCCAGGTGGTGGTGGCGTTCACACCTTTAATGCCAGCACTCGGGAAGCAGAGGCAGGTGGATCTCTGTGAGTTCGAGGCCAGCCTGGTCTACAAGAGCTAGTTCCAGGACAGGCTCCAAAGCTACAGAGAAACCCTGTCTCGAAAAACCAAAAAAAAAAAAAAAAGACATTAAAAAAATGGCATCTGGGGTTGTAGGTTGGTTGAAGGCTTACCTAGCATGCTCAAAGCTGTGAATTCCATCCCCACTAGATAAAGAAATGGAAGAAAGAGGGGGAGAGAGAGAGGAAAGAACAGAACAGATCAGGGTTAAAACACACACATAACTCATGATGAATATGAATTTAGGATAGCAGCCCTACCTAAATGTCCTCTTCCAGCACCTTGTACAATGTGTCGAGAGCTGAGGACTCATCCAGCTCAAGCTTCACTGAAGCTGATACTCAGCTCTGTGTTTGGGCTCCCAGGGCTCTTCACTCTTGGCTTATGCAATGCCATGGTGAGTTTAGGGCAGTGGCACCAGCAGCTCTGGGCTGGTGAGGTGCATACAGGGCACTGTGACATGGGAAGGTGCATCATATTGAGTCACACTTGTTTCCATGTCACTTTTCTTCCCTTGTGTTTTGGGGACCCTCTCTGTTGTTTACTTTAAGCTATTGCCATCTACTGTGACAGATTCTCTTAGTTTCCTTCATCTGGGAATATCTGAATTTCTATTTGTTGTATGATGTTTTATTCTTTTGACATTTTGGGGGGCCCACCACCCAGCTCCCAAATAAATCACATACATGGAGGCTTACTACTACTTATGAATGCCCTGCCTTAGGTTGGGTTGTTTCTTGCCTGCTTTTCTTAACCTAAATTACCCTGACTACCTTTTCCCTCTGGGATTTTTCCTTTTCTTACTTTTGTATATCTTACTTTCAGGCTTACTCCGTGGCTGGCTGGGTGGCTGGCCCCTAGCATCCTCCTCTGCTTGTTCTCTCGTTGCTCCTCTTTGTATTTTTTTCAGAAGCAATTTGTAATCCCCAGCAAGGCAAAATATTCTTCTTCAAACATTCTTCTAAAGTATTTACATTTGAATCAGCTAATAAGATATCATCCATATATAATGGTAAATTATTGATTGAAGAAACTACATGAATGATTTCTAATGACTGTCATATAAAATATTGGCACAGCGTGGGGGCTGTTCAACATCCTTTGTGGGAGAATCTTCCATTGATATCTCTTAACAGGCTGATAATTATTTTAAATAAGCACTGTGAAGGCAAATTGTCTCTACAAATTTGTTGTAATGGTATAGTAAAAAGCTGTCTTTTAAATCAATCACTATAATAGGCCATTCCTTGGGTAATAAAAAAAGGCCAAGGGAATTCCAGACTGTAAAGAGCCCATTGGTTGAATCACTGTATTTATGGCTCTTAGATCTGTTACCATCCTCCATTTTCCAGATTTCTTTTTAATAACAAACACAGGAGAAATTCAAGGACTGGTTGATTCTTCAATATGTTGAGCATTTAACTGCTCCTTTACTAGCTGTTCTAAGGGCTGTAATATTTCAAATGTCAAAGGCCATTGTTATACCCAAACAGGTTTGTCAGTCAACCATTATAAAGGTAGGGCAGTTAGTACCATTGAAATACCAACAGCTTTTGTGCCCTGCTTATGTACAGCTTGAATGATCTGCAACTGTCCTTGATAGTGTCTTTTAATAAACATTCCTCGTCTTACAGTTTGTTTCTGAGATTGGGAGAATATTTTTTATCTGTGTTTTCCATTGCTGTAATAAGTCACATCCCCATAAATTCACTGTTATGTTAGCCACATATGGTTTCAATTTTCCTGTCTCTCCTTCTGGCACTATGCATTTAACCCATCTTGCACTTTGTTTTACTTGAGACAAACTGCCAGTCCTTAAAAGCTGAACATTTACTTCCCAAAGAGGCCAACCTGGCTGCCATGATTTTGGTGCAATTATCATGACATCTGCTCCTGTGTCGACCAAACCCTCAAATTCTATGCCTTTTATTCATATTTTTAACTTTGGCCTTTGTTCATTTATAAAAGTTTCCCAAAATACTTGCTTTATGGTTTCTTCTGAAAAATTTGTTTTATTTTCTAAAACTATTCTTGTATCCAGAACCATATGGTTTTTTAGCAACAAATCATTTTGTGAAGACTTTTCCCCAATGCTGACAGGGAATGATTGAACTACATTTGACATTGGAGCCTGCAAGAGACCCTGCTGAGCGTTTCCCGAAGGCAGATGGTTACCTTACCTGTCCCTTGTTGATCTACATTCATTAGCTGGCCTTTGCCATACCTTCAGAACACTCCAAAAGACTGGGCCTTCTGTTTGAGTTATTTCTATTATAAGCATTATTTCTAGGAGCAATTTGCCTACTCTCCCTTTTCAGATGACCTTGTCTATCATAATTAAAACACCTAACGTTTTGATTTTTCTTCATATTTTTAGAAAGCAATGCTCCTATCCAGGTATCATCTTTAGAAGTATGGGGGCAAATATCAATTGTATGTCTGATCTATGGGTGCTGATTTTGCCCGTAAAGGCCTAATCACCCTTTTACATTCTACATTAGTATTTTTAAAAGTCAAAAATCTGATTAATATTTGTCTAACATCTGGATCAGATATCATTTTATTTACAGATGATGTTAATCTATACAAAATATTCAGTGAAAGCTTCTTTTAGGCCTTGTATACTTTTAGTAAATGATTCAATCCTCTTTCCTCATTCTACAACCCTGACCCAAGCATTCAAAGCTGCTATACAGCGTAGAATCAGAGTGTTACCACCCAACATACACTGTTCTTTGCAAATCAGCATACTGATCCTCACCAAGAATTTGGTCTTGGGAAATCTAATGGTCTAGCCCTCCTTCGTTATTCCAGGGCTCTGGCTCTGTCAACCAAATTCTCCATTGCAATTGAGGACCAGCTTCCAACACTGCTGAAACTAAATCCTTGTGGAATAATTTTATTCTTAGTTGCCCATCAATTTAACATCTGTCTTACAAAGGGTGAATGCATACCATATGAAAGTATGACTTCCTTAACTCCAAGTCTAACATATTTACAGGATTCCAATTAACTTCTGCATAGCCTTGGGAATGCTTATTATCTGGTGGTTGTTGCTGGACAGTAGCCGGATATATTAAAGTTGTTGTTCCAATAACCTTAAGCCATTCTTCTCCTATTCCACAATGCAATGATGTGGCAAATTCTGCTCTAGATTCCTCAGTCTGTGTCTGAACATTTTTGTTTTTGTCATTAGTATATCTTTCCAAGGCCTGCATTCTCTTAATCCACTTGTCATATTTAACACAAAAAAAATCAAGGCTATTATTGATAAGATGTTAACTACCATACTGATAGTCTGTATTATTGGTATTATATCAGTATCAGTTAAATCATTTATCTTCCCATATCCTGCTTCTAACTTCAAGCCTTCTAAGGTAGCAGTATGCAGAGCCCTAGCACCTTGCATTGTTATGTTTCCCACCCTTAACATAAAAATCTTCTTTTTAATAATATCTAACTCTCTCCTATGCTCCTAAAGGATTTCCCAGATCTCTTACCAATACTGTTGACTTCTCTGGGCAAGGGGCAACAGACTGCTAGAGTGGAGAAGTTCAGATGAAAGATTCAGCAGAGCCAGCGGTTGAGAGCTCCAGATGGCAAATGTGGCAAAGCCAGCTGGCATGACCCTTCCTTCTGCGTGATTCTACCACCCATTGGCGTGTCAATTGTTGTCCTCTTTTTTTTAATGGTTGCTGCCTTTTAAGCTACGGCTATCCTAGTCAGCAACTGCAGCTCCACTGCTACCACCAGTAGCTAGGTCACAAGAGCAGCAGCTTGAGGAAATTCTGTTCCCTCAGGCACCCACTCTTTCAACGCTATAAGAGAACTTATCTAAATCTATGTCCTGCTAAGGAACTCCAGATTCAAAGTTTAAGGTAGAATCCTGCTTCACAAAGAGGCTAAATAGCAAGCAACTCACCTAGCTCACCAGTGTCTTCCAAGAAGTCTTCATGCCTTGCCTTTTCTTTCCCCTCCTTATAACCCCTTCTCCACCTGGTTCCTCCCCACAACTTCCTGTCAGCTAGTTGCTGACGCAGCCTCCGGACTACAGGTGAATTTTATTTAATCAAACACACCTTTGCATCATCAAACAAGTGTTCAGAGCATAAACAAAAGAAACATACCTTAAAATAATATTCTACAACATCTACTTTATAAAGGACACATTTGCTGTATGTGCGATTTCTTGATGCTCTGTGGCCTTTGTGGTTTTGGAAGAAAAACCCTGTCACCGTTTGCTTTCCCAGTGAGCCAGATGCCATCATCTCCCTGCTGTCAACAATTTCTATTTAGTTTCTAGAAGTTTGACAGGGCTGGGGATCCAGCTCAATTGGTAGACTGCTTGCCTTGTGTGAGCCCTAGGTTCAGTCTGCAGAACTGCCACAAGTTTATTGTGTGTGTTGGGTTGGTGTGCTCTTCTTTGGGTTTAGCTCATCTGGGGTTTCATAGTCCATACACAAACCAACAAAAGGACCACTTTCTGTTCATGATGTAAATGCGAGTTCCATGTAGACCACATAGTGTTCTTCTGAAATGGGTCTGTTTTCTGTGGACCTGTGTAGTTGTTTTGCCAACTCACATCCCATCCCCTTAATTTGCCTCAGGAACTTCCTTCTTAGGAACTTCCTTCTTAGTATCTCAGCACAGTCTCGCCATGGATTGCACTTTGATCTCCTTTTCTTCTTTTTTTAATGGTTTATTTTTATTTTGTGTGCATTAGTGTTTTGCCTGCATGTACATGCGTGTGAGGGTGTCAGATCCCCTGAAACTGAGTTACAAACACTTGTGAGCTGCCATATAGGTGCTGGGAATTGAACCCAGGTCCTTTAGAAGAGCAGCCAGTGTTGTAACTGCTGAGCCATCTCTACAGCCCCTCATGTTCTTTTCTTTAAGCTTCATTTTACTTTTATCCTTTTGTTTTGTTATTGTTGTTCTGTGTGCTGGGGATCAAAGACAGGGTCTTGCTCATGCTGGGAAAGTGCTCTCCCACTGAGCTACAACCCCAGCCCAGACCTTCATTCCTGGAGTATCTTGTCTAGGCACAGCATTCCAGAACATTGAGTTAACTAGTTTTTTGTCTCCTGCCTTCCCTCAGGCTTTAAAAATGTTCTTTCTTTTTTAAAGATTTTCTTTGCATGGGGGGGTGTTGGGGAGGGGGAACGGGCTGGAAAGAAGGCTCAGAGGTTGGGAACTCTGACTGCTCTTTCAGAGGTCTTGAGTTCAATTCCCAGCAACCACATGGTGGCTCACAACCATCATAATGAGATCTGGTGCCCTCTTCTGGCCTGCAGGCATTCATGCAGGCAGAACACTGTACACATAATATAAATAAATCTTAAAAAAAATTGTTTTGAGCTCTGTATTTGTGTGTGTGTGTGTCTTTATGGGTATGAACATGAGGGTACAGTGCACACAGAAGCCAGAGGTGTTGGAGTCCCTGGAACCAGAATTACAGGCGGGACTGTGAACCACATGACATGGGTGCTGGGAACCAGCTCAAGTCCTCTGCAAAAGCTGTCCTCACTCTTAACTGCTGAACCACCACTGTAGCTCTGAGTTCAACTTTCTTGGTCATCATATTTCCTGATAAGTTAGTGTTCCCTTTCTTTGCTACATCATCCTATGGTTGCTTTTGAAATTTGCTCATCACCAAGTGATCTTGGTGGTGTATACTTGTATTTCAGCTTCCCAGAAGGCTGACACAGGAGGATTGTGGCTTTAAAGCTGGCCTAGGCAACATGAGAACTCTATCTTTAAAAAAAGGACCTTGACAGAGGCTCGGGTGTTTGATTTTCATGTGTGGCTTGCTCTGTTTCTTCTTGGTGTTCATTTAGTGGTTTGTATCAAGTTTCTATATGTCATTAAGTTTAGACAATTTGGGGCGCTTGTTTCTTTAGAATCCTGTTTTTTTTTTTTTTTTTTCTGCTTTCTTGCAATTCTCACTCCCCATGTTGCCATTTGGTATCATCTAGAACTTACTCTGACTTAATTTTTTTTCTTTCAGTCTTTTTCCTCTTGGTCATATTGATTTTCTACCCCGACTCCTTTTTGTAGGGGGAAAGACTCACTGTGTAGGCCAAGACTGGTGTTGGATGCATAATCCTTACCTCCCGCATGCTGGGATTTCAGGTCTGCGCCACCCTGGCTGCTTCTACTCATCTTTCTTGGCATTCCATTCCTCTGCCTCCCTCTCCCAGTCAACTGTTATGCACATTTAGTGGAATTTTCATTTCTTATATTTAATTTTCTCAGTTCTGGACTCTCCATCGAGTTCTTTGTGTTGTCTCTGTCCCCCTGCTGGGGTTTCCACTCACTTACCGGGAATGTGCCTTCTTGTGTCCATCAGTGTGACATCTGTGAGAACGGCTCCAGACCAGGTAGGGCTCTGTTTGGGTTGTACTCTGTCTTGGTCTCCAGGTGCCTGTGTGTCCAGGATTTCTGATTGCATCCTGGATGTTCTAAAGTTCCGTTGTGGAAATTCTGGATTCTTAGTCTTCTCTCAAGACGCAGTGAGGGCTGCAGCTCCTAGCATTTCCCTTCCAGGGTTACATTACTCCTCTCAAGACTCCTGTTTCCTGGCTTCCCATTTGACTCACTAAGCCAGGGCTGCTGAGCTTCTCTGTGCATTCTCGCCTGCTGGGGCTGTGCTGGCAAAGCCACAGACAGAGCTGGGAGAGGCAGTAATTTGGAAACACATGATAAGTAAAATTATTATAAAGACAACTTTGTAAAAATATGGAACATTTTATGAACCTAAGTCCCCTAAATGCCAGAAAACTCAGAAAGTTAATAAGTCACTTTGATGATAAAGAGGAAAGGAATTCATTTTCTGAGGTGAGTAATGCAGTTATTTACAGACAGGGGACTCAATTCTGCTTCTCTTTTTTGTATGTCATTGGTTTGTAGTTTTTCCTTTGTATGTGTATGTGAGAGTGTGTATATGTGCACACACTGGATGCATACATGTGTGTTCCTAAAGAGGCTGGAGCAAGATATCAGGTGTCCTTCTTTATCATCTTCTACATTATTCCTTTGAGACAGGGTCTCTGACTTGAACTTGGAGCTAGGCTGATGGCAAGCAAGTACCTCCCAGTTCCCCATCTCTTCCACACAGTGCTGGGTTACAGGTGTGTGTGGCCATGCCCAGCCTTTTAATGGGAGTGCTGGGGTCTGAACTGGGATTCTCATGCTTGTACAGCAAGTGCTGTTACCCACTGAGCCATCTCTCCAGACCTTACTTAAGGATTTGTCTGTCCTTTGCAAGAGTAAAGCTATTAATATTGAGTCAACATTGTCAGTAAATTCATCATTGCCTCTTCATTAGTTGAACAATTTCCTTAAGAATAAAAAACTAATAAACCACACTTGTTATAGACATACTCATATTTCTTTATAATAATTTATTTATTTATTTTGTTTTTTTGAGACAAGGTTTCTTTGTAGCTTTGGTGCCTGTCCTGGAACCTAGCTCTTGTAGACCAGGCTGGCCTTGAACTCACAGAGATCTGCCTGCCTCTGCCTTCCAAGTGCTGGGATTAAAGGCGTGTGCCACCACCGCCCGGCAATCGTTTATTTTAATTATCAACTAAAATGAAAGTTTAGTAGTCTGCTATGATGGCACATACCTATAATCCCAGTAAATGGGAAGTGAAAACGGAAAGATCAGGACTTCAAGGTCATCTTTGAATGCTGAGTTCCAGACCAGTCTAGGCTAAGATCCTATCTTAGAAAAAAAGTTAATAAAAGTTTCTAGGCACAAGAGAAAACCAATAATTTTTCCCTCTATATGTCACTTAATTTATATAATATTATAATATACACTTTATGTCACTTAAACAAGTTTTCAGGGAGTGAAATATAATATAGTTTAGAGGGGGGCCTTTTAAAGGACATATAATGGCCAAGCTCTCTTTTCTTTATCAGAATCACAAATAGTTGAATTCAGTAGTATGCATGTTTGTGTGTGGAAAGAGATGTGCAGTGAGGCCAGAAGGTTTAGCAGTTGGGAATGCTTGCTGCTTGCACAGAGGGTCCATATTCAGTTCCTAGCACTCTCATTTGGAAGTTGCAACAACCTGTTTCTTAACTCCAGCTCCAGGGGATCCAGTGCCCTCTCTGGCTTTCACAGGCAGCTATACACATAGGCACATCAACACACACACACACACACTCTCTCTTAAAATATGATAGTAGTATAGTAAGGATCTATATTAAAGATTTGGAATTACTAAGGTTGCTAAGGCCCTGCTCTTGTGGGCTGAAGGTTGTCAGCCCAGTTGGAGCTGCTGTTGCAATGAGTCTTGTGGTGGGGTGAAGCACAGGGCCTAGTCCAGGCAGCCAGGCAGGAAGAATGCCTGGTTCTGGCATGTGTCTCACTCTTGGGGCCTTTAGCTGATTGAAGAAGTGTCAGTCACATCAAAGAGGGTGATCTACTGCACTGGACCCAACAGCTTAGATGTCAAGTTTCCACTAAAGCACATCCAAATAATTTTTAAAAAAAATTTATTTACTATGTATACAGTGTTCTGTCTGCATGTATGCTTGCATGCCAGAAGAGGGCACCAGATATCATTACAAATGGTTGTGAGCCACCATGTGGTTGCTAAGTATTGAACTCAGAACCTTGGAAGAGCAGCTGGTGCTATTAACAACTGAGCCATCTCTCCAGCCCCTGAATAATTCTTAAAAAAAAAAAAACCACAGTGTGTGTGTGTGTGTGTGCAAATATGCTTGTGGGTGCCCTCAAAAGTCAGAAGAGGGTGTCAGATACCCTAGAATTATAGGATGTTTGAGCCTGGGTGTTAGAAACAGAACCCAGGTCCGCTGCAAGAGCAGCAAGTACTCCTAACCACCGTGTTCTTTCTAGCCACCCTACTATGCCCCAGTAATTCTTTAGCCAGCATCTGAACACCTTTGGGCAACTTTGTCTAGATGCCACCTGAGTCCTCACTCTGGTCTTGTCATCCAGAATTTACTCAACCTCGGGAGAGGACAGTCTGATATTTGGAAGGCATGGTGTTGGGAGCTACTGGTTAATCACTGTGGCAGTCAGGAAGCAGAACGAGCCCCACCTCACAAGCCCTTCTCCCCATAGATTGCGTCACTGCTGGGGAATCTGGCGAGGATGTGCACTTCCTGCTCTCCATCTTGTTGGTTGCCAGTACACTTTCTTGACTATTTTAGTTTATAATGAGACCTGTAGCCGACTTTCAGTCTCCCTCCCATCTTATTGCTAGCTGTTTTGTCTATTTAAATCTTCATATTTGCCTGTTGAGGTTTAGCTGATTCATTTCTACTAGAAACCTCCTGGATCTATGGTTGGGATTGTATCTGGAGTTGTCTAATCCCCGAATATAGTCATTTTTCCATTAATTTAGAACTTCTAATTTCTCTGTAGTATTTTGCAGTCTCTATTGTTGCCAGATTTATCTTTAAATTTATCTTTTCATGTGCTTGCACACGTGCAGCCCCCTCCCCACATGCACGCACACACAAAAAATAAAATCAAGTAGTATATATTTGTTTCATATGCCATTAAGCTTTCTTTGGTTAATGTTTTTATCTTTGTCCCTCTTTATGGTGTGTGTGTTATATATGTGTGTTTATGTTCACATCATAGAGTCTTCCATGACTCTCTCACTCCACACAAGCTTCTTGGTTAACCATAACTTCCAGACATGTCCGGTCACACCCTCTTTTTCCTTCCCCTCCCATTTCATTGATCCCATTAGCCTCTGCTGTCCCTCCTCAGCTCTTCTCCCTGCACCAGCCAGTCTAATCTTCTGCCTGTGCTCCTGTTTCTGCTTCCTCTCTCCCAAACCTTCCAGCACCTTCCTATATCCTTTGGATAAAAGCCATGCCAGGCCTGTGCCGTCTTCCCACTCCCTGCTGCCCCAGTATGAGTCTGCTGACTCTTGTCCAACCGTATTGGCCTCTGCTTTTCCTTCAACTTCTCTCAGTTTTCTTCCCTGCCTAGAGCCTCTGCACATGATCTCTTTGCCAGGACAGCACTGCATCAGTTGTCATTTTCAGTGATGGCTTTTCTGGTCACCTTGCCTAAACCTGTAGTCCAAGCCCAACACCCTTTCCTTCTGTGTTTCAGTTCCACAACTTAAACAGCTGAACTTCCCTAGCTCTTTTCCCAACCTGAATGTTAGCTCTGGGACCAGGGACTTTTACCCCTTGTGGCCCTAGAATAGTAACCTTCCTAATTAATGTTTTGACCCTTTAATACAGTTCCTCATGTTGTGGGCCCAACCATAAAGTTATTTTGTTGCTGCTTCATAACTGTAATTTTGCTACTGTTATGAATTGTAATGTAAATATCTGATATGCAGGATACCTGACATGCAACCCTTGTGAAAGGGTCTTTCTACCCCCAGTTGGGTCATGATCCACAGCCTAGGGAACACCAGTTCTTGGTACGGTCTCAAAAAAAAATTTTTTTTTTTTTTTTTTTTGCAGAATGTTCAGTGTTCATTTCCTTATGACTTAAAAATGTTTGTTGTGTGTATCTTTGTGTGTGTATGCACATGAGTGCATGTGTGTGTGCCACAGCACATGTGTTGTGATCTGAGGCCCCCTATGAGAGTCAGTTCTCTCTCTCCTTTCACCATGTAGATCCTAGAGATCAAACTCAGGCCATTGCACTTACCGGCAAGAGCCTTTATCCATGAGACATCTTTCTGGCCTCCTAATGGCATTTTAATCACTTTCTTTCTAATACACTTCCTTCTGTGTGATGTGTTCTCGGGTGTCTCTCCTGTGATCAGCTTGAGCACTGTCTCTTGCTCCCACTATCTTGGTAGCCTCATTTGTATGTTTGGTGCCTGGGAGTTTTAACAGCCATCAAGACACAGGTGGCACCCTTTTTTGAGAAGGAATATAGAAGCCACATTGGAAAAGGGAAGAAGTCAGGATCTTGACAATCAGTTTCAAAGAAGAGATGAATGAAATCTGAGGCTCTGGCAGTTGTTCACTTGTGGCAAATACCCACACACTTCTGGGGGGCTTTGTGCACCCCACTGAAAAGCTAACCAGAGTCTAACTTGATGATGGCACTTTCGATATTTAAACGGTTCTGGGTAGGGTAAATTTGTAAAGTAAATCTCCAGAAGTAGAGTTGATGGGTCAGAGGGCAAATGTGTTTGTAATTTTGGCTGTTATCGAATATTGCCAGATTCCCCATGAGACTCTTGGGAACAGGAAATGAGAAAGGCAAACACTGTACCATATGGTGCTGCCAGCACGATATGGTACCATGGGACAAAGGATGGTTTCATCCCCTAAACAGTGGCACTAGTGTCTTCCATCCTCAGCGGACCCATACAGCCCCGACTCCTGCCCCTCACCTGCAACTTGATGGCTTTGCTTTTCCCGAGGGTTTCTGGCCTGTGCACCTGTCAGTGATGAGCTGTGTGTGTGTGTGCTTGAGTGTCTGTGAAGTGTTGCTGGGGTATAGATATAACCTAGGGAAGGGGAGCCCAGCTTCAGGAATCTGTAAGACTTACTCTTTCTAATTAAGAAAATGTCAGGAGTCACCTTCCAAAGATCCCTGACAAGTAGAGATAGGAAAGCTTAACTCAGACCTGAGTCGGATCATAGATCAGGTGCAGGACAGGTGGCCACACCCTGTAAGTCAGGTTGGGTAAGTGAGCCCTGAGCAGGGAGCTGACTCCACAGAAAAAAACTCAACCAGGCCCTGCTTCTCTGCACTTCTTTCCTGCCTGCCTGGGAAGGGAAGAAGCTGAACACTAATGAAAATTGTTATCATTAAATTGTGTGAGAAAGAGAGGGTTCATATACCACAGTGCTTGTGTGGAGGTCAGAAGTGTGGAGGCTGGGGTGCCACTGAGAGCATCCCGTGCTTCTTGAGTGAGGCAACTTTTGGGTGTCAACCCCCTTCTTCTACCTTTACATGAATTCAGGGGAGTGAACTCAAGTCCATACTTGCACAAGTGTTGTTTTCCAGCAAGTGTCTCACCAGGACTGAAAATTCCTAATTGTCTGCTTCTCAAAATTCCTTTGTTTATTATAAGTCTGTGATTCATGAAATACTAATTGTTAATTGATCTCCATAGCTAATTGGTTACGGCTGCTTCTCAGCATTTTAGGAACATGGTGTTTATTATCTAAAACTTTTCCTGCAGTAGATCTTAAGTCATGTATGTTTTTTGACCCCATCCAATTCCGCAACACTTGGTTTCAGCACTTGGAACCGTAGTGTATGTGAGCATTGCCTTCTGTCTCTGAAGGCTCAGTGTAGGAAGCTGGGGTGCCACTGAGAGCATCCCGTGCTTCTTGAGTGAGGCACACTCTGAGTCTTGGTCCCCGCTGGTCCCCACTGTACCAGACACTGGCTTCTCCTGTGTCTCTCCTGTGATCAGCATGAACGCTGTCTCTTGCTCCTACTATCTTGATGGCCTCATCTGTATGTGCAGCACCCCTCCCCCAGTCCCTAGCAGAAACCCCTGTTGTATCTGTACTGGCTGTTGAAAGGTGTCAGGAGTGTGGGAAAGTGGGATACTTCCGTGGTCTTATTAAATGGGTCTCAAAATGAGCCAAGTGCCAGCCAGCAACAATACACAGAACTTGGCTTTCCTGTCTTTGCAGCAGGGAGCCAGCCATCCACACTAGTGTGTTTCTAAGCTTTCTATATGACACTCAACTAGAAAAAGGTGTCTGTCCTAGAACACAATGCTTTCCCCCATGATTTATTAGCAGTTTTACTGAGGTGTAATTTATGACATAAAGTTTATCATTTTAGTGGATAAGTTAGTAATTTCTAGTAAATGTGTAATCTACACATTATAACCACAACTCAGTTTTCAAGCATTTTCATTTTCCCAAAGATCCTTCTGTCTCTCTGCAGTCTGCCCTGTGCCAAGCCCTAGCCCTAGGCACCACAGATGTGATTTCTTTCTTTTTATGGATATGTCTTTCCTATACATTGTACATAACAGAGTTCCATGCAATATGTCTTCTCTTGTGATTAGCTTTTCTCTTTTAGCGTGCATGTGTGTGTGTGTGTGTGTGTGTGGATTCATGTGTGCATGCAGAGGCCAGAGGTCAACATTGGGTGTTTCCTCTGTCTCTGTCTACCTTATTTTTGAGGCAACTCCTGAACCTGGAGCTCACCTGACTAACTGGAAGGTCATCCTGTTTGCACTCCCCAGTGCATGCTGCCATACCTGGCTTTGTCTGAGGGTGCAGGGATGGAGCTAAGTTCTCCTGATGTGCAGCAAACATTTCAGTGACGGAGCCATATCCCCAGCCCATTATCATAATTGTGAGGTTTAGTCATGTAGTAGCATATGCATTAGTACCTCATTCCTTTTCATTTTTTATTCCATTATTGGGATATTATCCCATTATTTGAATTTTATCCCATTATTGAGATACAAGTTTTGATTATTCACTTGCCACTTGATGGACATTTAGGTTGTTTCCCACTTGGGGCCTTGAATAAGGCTGCTGTGAACTTTCACTTAGAGTTCAAGTTTTTGTATGGATGTACTCCTGTTTGTCTCCATTTGATGCTTAGGAGTAGAATTGCTGGGTCTCATAATGTTTTATCTCAACTTTTGTTTGTTTGTTTGTTTTTTGAGACATGATCTCTTTATGTAACCCTAGTTATTCTGGAACTTGATGTGTGTAACAAACTGAGCTTGGAGTGGGGGTGTGGCACACACCTTTAATCCCAGTACTCTGGAGGCAGAGGCAGGTGTATCTCTGTGAGTTTGAGGCCAGCCTGATCTACAGAGTGAGTTCCAGGACAGGTTGGTTTTTTTTTTAATATTTATTTATTATGTATACAATATTCTGTCTGCATGTATGCCTGAAAGTCAGAAGAGGGCACCAGACTTCATTACAGATGGTTGTGAGCCACCATGTGGTTGCTGGGAATTGAACTCAGGACCTTTAAAAGAGCAGGCAATGTTCTTAACCTCTGAGCCATCTCTCCAGCCCCGCCAGGGCAGGTTTTAAAGCTACACAAAAAAACCCTGTCTCAAAAAAAAAAAAACAAAAACAAAAAACAAGCTAGCTTTCAACTCTCAGAGCTCTGAACTCAGAGATCTGTCTGCCTGTACTCCTGGGTGCTTGACTAAAGGTATACCACCACACTTGGCTTTATCTCAAATTTTTGATAGACTGCCAAACTCCTTTCCAAAGGGACTATGCATTTCCATTTCCCTACATCTTTGTTAGCACTTGGTTTATTATTGTAACCCTTGGAGTGGGCATGGGGTGGGAGCTCACTGGAGTGGGCATGGGGTGGGAGCTCACTGGAGTGGACATGGGTGAGAGCTCACAGTGTTTCTGTTCCTTGGGCATTGATGCTAAACTTTTGGGGGGGGGGGGACAGGGTCTCATGGTGTATCTCTTGACTGGTCTGGAGCTCACTATGTAGACCAGACTGGTCTTGAAACTGCTTCTGCCTCTCCAGAGCTACGATTAAAGGTGTCTCACCATGCCTGACCTGTCACTGTGCTCATTTTGGGTGCTTATCAGCCATTTGTTTTGCTTGTAGGTAACATGATTTTTTTTTTGCACATTTTAAACCAGTTTGAACACTGTCTGACTAGGCAGGAAGGGTTCTCTGCATTTTGGATGCAGTTCTGCATTAGATCCATGGTAGAATGCCTGGCTTTTGTTTTCTCATACTGATACCATTTTCCCTATGTTATGGAGAGATTTATCAGAAGTCTTGGCTCATGAGAATAGAGGCTCCAGAGTCCCACTGTCCACCCATGCTGTCTGCAAGCTGGAGACCCAGGAAAGCTGGTGGTGTTTTCAGAAGCCCGAGAGCCAAGGGTAATGTGAGACTGAAGGGCTGGAGATGGGAGCATGGAGGGCAGAAGATCCTGTGTGTTCAGGAAGCCAGGTGCCGGGAGGCAAATGTCACCTCCCATTTTCTGCTTTTGTGAGGTTCCTTGCTGATAGGATGAGTGCAGTCCCTTAACTCAAGCAAGGCTAATCCCTTCCAAAATTGTCCTCACAGACACGCCCAGGAATCAGTTCTCTGGCTGACACAAAACCACCACTGTCACACTTAGGGAATGTGAAATCACTTGGAGATCCTGTGTTATGGGTAGTCTGTGCTAACTGGTAGGAAAGGTGACCCGGTGAACTTCGGGAGGCAGGCTTAGTTTCCTAGGGGCCCTGGAGCCTAGACCTGCCCTTTTCTGGCCCTAACTAAGCACAGTGCTCTTTGGTGAGCAGTCTTCAGGGTCAACTGCAGCCCTCTCTTCCCTGTTCATAATATAGCTCTGGACCAATGTGTCTAGTCTGTCACTTTAAGGAGAAAGAATAGGCTGTCTCACTCAATAGTGTCCTTGCTTTTCTGAGTGGAGGGAAGGCTGGGCCCCCCATCCTTATGTGTGTCTAAAACACTGCCGATAAAACCATCACTGCTGCTCATTTTTAAGATGTGAACATGATCTGCACTCCTCAGGTACCACGCTTATGCTTTCTTGGATAGTAGGCTGCCAGACCAAGGGAGGGTACTGTGGCCTGATAACTTGAGTAAACATGGAGCTTCTACCTCCTCCCTGCTGGGTTTACACTGTGGAGTGGGCTGGACAGCTTGTTTTCTTTCCCTTGGAGCCCTCTCTCTACACTTCTCTCCAGCTGCCTTCTTCCCCACCCCCAAAAGTAATGTGATCTCCCAGGCCAGTTCTGCTGCTGCTCCGCAGATTCCTTTAGTCTTAGGGAAGGAGAGGGAAGGCATTAACCATTAGCTTTCCAGTTCCAAGTTTACCAAACCCCAGTAGTCAAGCACAGTGCTGGTCTTAAAGCAAAAGGATGATAGGGTAACAATATCTACTTGGGCCCTAAGATCCCCCATGAGACATTTTGTTTCACAGATGTTTCGCTGTGTGTGGGTGTGGGTGTGCGCGCACACAAGACGGGTTGGGGTGGGTGAGCTACCAGCCATTACTGACCTAGACTTCATGATCCTCTTGCCTTGTTCTTCTGAAGGCAAGGATGTTAGGACTTAAAGGGCTGTGCCACCATATTGGCTATGGAGACTTAAATCTTATTCAATATTCAGGTCAGAAGAAAACAAACATGACTTAGTAATTTGAAACAAAATTATTTGAGCCTCACTGCAGAAAGTACCCAAGTACAAGAACACAGACATTTGTGCAAGCATGAAAATCACTTCAAGTTGGATTCAAGCTTTTGAATTGAGCAAGAGTGCTCTGTGCTATTTGTGTTTAATGATATTCCTATTTACAATTAAACTTTAATTGCAATTAAATTAAAGGTGCAGATATGAATGGATTGAAGAACTTGGAGCCTGGATGGTCCTCTATCAGCAAAGCTGAGATCTGAGACCTGTACACGGCAACAAGTTTTAAATAGTTTTCCAGCCCAATGTTCTTCTTATCATACCCTATACATTTCTGTGTCCATACATTTCTGTGTGTGTGGTTTGAGTTACGGTCAGAGGCCAACATTGTCTTCTCTATTCACTCTCATCTTATTTTTTGAGGCAGGGTCTCTCACTAAGCCTGTAGCTTCTTGGACTAGACTGACTGTCCAGAAGACCCCAGGGGTCTTGCTGGCTCTACCTCCCAGTACCAGGGTTACAGACGTCCCACCATGCTCAGCTTTTAGGTGGGTGCTGGAGGCCCACACTCAGGTCCTTGAGCTTGCCTGACTAACCCATCTCCTCACCCCCATCATGTTCTTTTAATCATGGGATCTAGTGGATGTCGTCTAATGAGGGTATTTGGGGATTTGGGTTCTATTCTTGCTACCAGCATGCTGTGTGGACTCGATGCAAGTCATTTAACCGTAGTCACAGCTGTATCACCTGTAAGATGCACAAAACTGTTTGTGAGAAGTGAATGTTTCCCCATCCCTCTTCCAGGGACAGTCTTACTATGGAGCCCAGCTTGACCTCAGACTGACAACAGTCCTTCTGATGCAGACTCCTGAGTCCTCAGAGCATAAGCACCAGCCCCACAGAGAAAGATTGTTTTTTAGAACTGAAGATGTGTAAGGACAAAAGGAGACAGGAGTGAATAACAGAAGTGACGACGTTTTCAGGAAATGGGAGGCAGTCAAGAGTGGTAGCAGACTTATGACAATGCAGGATGCTACAGCCTAGGTTCTGAGAGTAAGCCCTTAGTAAGATGTGAGCTAGTGCACTGATGGGAAACTGAGGAAGGGTCTGAAATCAGAGGCATTAGGGCCATAGAGAACAACCTGCAAGAGGGATATTCAGATTTCTTACAGGGCTCCCCAGCCCTGCACGGCCAGGTGACAGCTTCTGTACCTCAGCCACATGTGATGGCTTCCCATAAGGCTGTGGACTCAGGAGTCTGAAATGCAGCTGGATTCAGGTAAGCCTGTGGTTAGTAATAGTAGAGTGGTCAAGAATGGGATTTGTTGTTGAAAGTGTACATTAGTGAGATTCCCAACCCCCTCGTCCAGTGCCTGCTAGGTAAGGCCTTAACAGAGAGGAGATTGAAGCACTTCTTTCTGGGGAGAAAAAAAAAGGAATGGCCCCAGAAAAATATCCTCTAGATACCAGTACAGCACTGGGGGTTGCTCAGCTCCTCCCCTCAGAGTCTTTAGGTGTTGAGCCTCTTTGAGACACAGGACTTCAGTCTTAAGTCTTTGTAAATAATGAATGAGCAGCCAAATTTCATTGGACATTTAGAGAAGTCTCCAAATGGTAACAGAGAGTAAAATACATACAAAGAAGACAAGAACTTGGTGGGAATAGAGGCAATACAGAAGGAGTTCAAAAGAATGGTTCTTCACAATCCTCAGGGACAGCACAATATCAAAGAACACATGCTACTGACAGCAGGAGAAAAATTAGTGCTTTTGTTATTGTTTTTAATCTGTTGTTTGTGTAGCAGAGTCTTATATGGTCCAAGCAAGCCTTGAACTTACTGTGTAGCTGAGGCTGTCCCTAAAGTCCTAAGAATCAGTTTTTTACTAATAAAAACATTACCTGGGCATAGTGGCACATGCCTTTAATTCCAGCACTTAGGAGGCAGAGGCAGGTGAATCTTTGTGAGTTCAAGGCTAGCGTGGTCCACATAGTGAGTTCCAGGACAGCCAGGGCTATGTAGAGAGAATCTATCTCAAAAAACAAACAAAATAAAACATTATAATTTAAATTATAATTTAAATTACAATTTAAAATTTAACAGACAACTTGAAAATCAAATTTACATTAGAACATAACATGCAAGACAAGGGAGGCAGTAATGAGGTTAGAAGCATCCTCCCAGGGCATCAGTGCCATTCTAGCAGTAATTCCAGAGAGGGAGAATTAAGTAATAATAATAACAACAAATAGAAGTTAGGAGACAATTCTAAGGAAAAAATGGACTCAAGCAGTTAAAAGTGCTTAGCACATAATATAGCCTAGTGCTAAGTTCAATTCCCAGTTCAATTCAGCTCACATAAAGGTGGAAAGAGAGAGCTGAGTCTACAGAGTTGTCCGTCAACCTCCATAAGCATGCTGTGGCATGCATATTCTCTCTTAACAATGATTTTATATATACATATTATACACACACACACACACACACACACACACTCTCGCCCTTTCTGAGATAGGGTTATTTTGTGTAGTCCTGACTGTCCTGGAAATTGCTCTGTAGATTGGGCTGGCTTTGAACTCACAGAAATCCACCTGCCTCTGCCTCTGGAGTGCTGGAATCAAAGGTGAGCACCACCATTCCTGGGCTTAATTTTAATCTTTTCTTAAAAGAACCTTCATGCTGCTTGGTTATTTTTTTTAACCAAGTATATATAGTATTTTGATTAAAAGTAAAAAAATAACATGAGCACACTAATATTATTTTATCAAACTGGAAGATTTGTTTGAACAAATATGTTTATACTGTTTAATTATAAAATAAAGTCATATATGAGTATATATATATAGTAAGATTTTTGTTTTGTATCTGAGACAGGGTCTCCTTAGCCTAGACTGGCCTCTTGTTCCCCTTGTTCCCACCTCCCAAATTATAATGAGATTTTCTTTTTTAAGATTTTATTTATTAATTATGTATACAGCATTCTACTTGCATGTGTCCCTGCATGCCAGAAGAGGGCACCAGATCTTATTACAGATGGTTGTGAGCCATCATGTGGTTGGTGGGAACCGAACTCAGAACCTCTGGAAGAACAGTCAGTGCTCTTAACCTCTGAGCCATCTCTCCAGCCCGAGATTTTCTAGAAAGAGAATTTGCTGTGGGCCCTCACTGAAAATCTCAGCCTAAACATCCCAAGGGGGATGGAGTATACCAGGAACATCGCTGCTATGGTTTGGAGTGGCTGGTGAAGGTGTGGGGTGGAGGGGGCTGGCCTTAGATAAAAAAATGAGGCTTTGTGACATTTGAACAGGATGCTCCTGACCCATAGCCAGTGATCTTACCCTTCAAAAAGTTAACCTATTTCTTATCCTTAAAACAGCCTCCAGACCCAGCACTCCTCCCAGAGTCCCTCAAATTGGGCTTTTTCCAGTCATTCTTGTGGGTTGTTTTTTTATTATTTTATTTTTTAAGGTTTTTTGGGTTTTGGTTTGGTTTGTTTTTTTTTTTTCGAGACAGGGAGACAGGGTTTCTCTGTAGCTTTTTAGCCTGTACTGGCCTCGAACTCACAGAGATCCGCCTTCCTCTGCCTCCCGAGTGCTGGGCTGGGATTGAAGGCCTGCGCCACTACTGCCTGGCCTATTTTTTAAGTTTTTTGAGACAGAGTTTCTCTGTGTAGGCCTGGCTGTCCTGGAACTCACTCTATAGACCAGGGTGGCTCAAACTCACAGAGATCTGCCTGTCTCTGCCTCTCCAGTGGCTGGAATTAAAGGTGTGCACCACCACTGCCCAGTTCTCCCATCATTCTTGATTCTGAGTGCTCATGCAAGAGTGCTGTCCCCAACTGATGCGGGGTCCTCTGGGAAACAATGCTTCAGTTCGCTGTGCATTATTTCCAGTATCAGCCCATGCTTAATGATCACTCCCAGAACTGCATGGAAGCTGAAGCTGTGAGTGAGGCTTGGGGAGTCCACTGGACCCCCAAGTGCCTGCAGTGGCCTCAGAGGGAGTACATAGGGCTGGGGCAAGACATCCCCGGCAGGTCCTTGAACCCTGGCCAGGGCTTACCTTTCAGGTAGCAGCTGGGAGATGAAGAGAGCCCCTTCTTGGATTTGCAGCCCATCAGCTTCAAGCAGATCTCCAACATGTCCAAGCTCATCCAATCTCTGCTGCTTGGCCTTGTCAGTTACTTGGCTTTCCCAGGCTGGAGTCACTGGACCTTAGTGACCCATGACTGAGGACCAACAAATAGTTCTATCTGGCGAAAATGTTCTGAGACTTACAGGGGCACATGTGCCCTTGTAGGGCAGTAAAGTGCTGCTGTTGTGAGGGGTTCAGCTGTCTGATTCTCTGGACAGACACATCAGACACATGCACCGAGCTAGAGAAACTGGCCGATGAATGAAAGACTGTAGGCTCTGGGCTGTGTTGGCCCATGCTTGTGAAACAAGCCACCCCTGTTCCCCCAGCATGACCAGCTGTGCTGACAAGAATGCAGGACTCAGTTGTGGAGGGCCCTCCCAGACCTCTTGTCAGACTCACCTGCCCCCCTTCCACCCAGCATCCCTCCCAGTCCCACCACCCAGAGACTGCTATGGTGGATGCCTGCCCCATTTTTTTTAAGAGACTGAACCCAAAATTTAAAATAAATCCAATCTAAAATCTTCAGAGTCTTCTTCTTGTTAACTTACTCTGCTGTGACATTTTTATTAGATCTAAAGGTTGTTTTCAGATGAGTAAATTCTAAATTCCTGAAGCCCATCCATCCCCATCTGTCCCATCCCTGATAAAATACAACAGCAGTGTTTCCCTTGCCCAGGATGGCCTCTGGTCTCAGAGGCACAGGGTCCTCTGGGGCTTTAGCAGTTTTTCTTGCACAGTTGATGGAGTAGGCTGCAACTCAGACAGGAATCTATAGTGAGCAGGCACAGCAGCTTAGGTGTCCGGTTCATTCATGGACTACACTTTCAACATGACCAGGTGGCCTCTACAATACACTTTAAACTTTTATTTTGTTACATTTAGTTATTTATCGTATGGACAGGGAGGATGAAACTGCCCAGAATTCTCAAGCCACTCTGAGGTCTCTGAGCACCTTGCACATCTGGTTGTACGGTACAAGTCTGTAGATTTCCCAGATGACAGTGACACAGCACATAAGCCTTGGTCCTTCATCTTCCTTTCTGCTTCTGTTACCTGTCTTGTTTCTATTTATATAGCCCTGACTGGTCTAGAATTTTAGTTGTATCCCAGGCTGGCTTTGAACTTGTGGCAATGTTCCTGTCTCTGCCTCCCAAATGTTAGAATTACAAGCATGGTCCCCATGCCTGACCTGTTTTACTTTTCAGTCATTGACTTTCTGCTTTGGGCTGACTAGAGGTGCAGCCCTCAGGCCTTTCTTCCTTGAGACAATTGAGATTCTTGCACACAGTGCCCTTTCCATCTTGGCAAAGTTCAGAAAAGCTGTATCTGGAAGGAATAGCTCAGTCTGTTGTATTGCTGTGCCACTTGGTAATAGCTACCATGATCATTGCCACTTAGAGTATATTGCCAGGCCTGCCGATGATGAATAGTTTTATATCTAAATTATAAAGGGTTTGGACTTGTAGCCGTAGAGCAGAATATTAGTAGTAGTCGTGTGCTTTTAAAAACAAGCTTAATCCCAGTGTGAAGTCCAGCAAATGTGAATGAATGTCTGACTTGTATTAAAGAGCAGTATTCAAGGGTATGGTTAGAATTTCAGAATGCCTTTTAATGTGTAGTTCTTGGCATTAAGCTGCCAATCTGAATATAACCCTGTGATCTGATATGCTATATGACAGACTTCGTTATAGTCTGATCCAAAGCCCTTGAACTTGCAAAATGGTAGCAGAACAGACAGGGACTGCATCATTTGTTGTGTTTGTGCTGGTAGCACACCTCTCAGTGTTATCTTTGGCACTGTGTGGAGGATGGAAGGTTCAAGACAACACTAGTCAGTATATGGACTCTCACAGAAAATGTTTTCCCAGAACCAGGAACGTATCCAGTTGACATGCTTGTCTCCTGGCCACTCTGGTCCTTTGTCTCCAGATGATAGAGTGGCATTGTTTCTGTAGCCCATTGGGTGTTCATGAGGCCTGGTCTGGCACCTGCTTTAGTAGCCAAGTCTGGGCTTCAGCACAGACAAATTTCACTTTCAAAAAGTGCATGGCATCCTGGTTGAGAGGCAATGGTACTGCTGATGACATCTGCTATTTAGGCAGACATAAGTGGAGACCTTGTTCCTTCAGACTGTGCCTGGTGTTCCAGACGCCCCTAGCTCTCAGCATTGTAGGGTAGGCTAGCCCCTCCCCACTTTGTTTTGTTTTGTTTGGAGACAGGGTTTCTCTGTGTAGCTCTCTGACTGTCCTGAAACTCACTTGGTAGACCAGGCCTGCCTCTGACCCCTGAGTGCCACCACTGCCCAGCTTTTCTTTCTTTTGGAACTAGGGTCCCTTAACCAAGACTTTCTCTGAAACAGGTCATGATAACTTCACAGATCCAGCTATCCAGTGCTTGGAAGCTAGGATTCTTAGTGGGGCGGGGGGAGGGGGGCACCTAACCCACTGGTCCAGAGGCCAAACTTTGGAGCCAGGCAGACCCTGACTGAGTGCTTGTCTTCTGGTTTCCACCATGTGACCTTGTCTGTTTTCACATGAAGAATCATGATCTGACTTTCCTCTCAGGATTATGGCGCACATGCCCTGTGGTTGGCAAGGCACATGGGGTAGTCTTATAGAGAACCATCCTGCTACAGGTCAGCTCTTCATATGCTAGAGGATGTGGGCCAGATTTTTAGTTATGTGACATTATTTAATAAGTTTATTTTCCCTTTGTCATTGGAACTTGGGTGACTTTTTATTAAATTGTTGACTGTAGTTGGGGCCTCCTGTTTCCCACCAATCTAGACTCTCAATCTGTGCCGTAGCCCTCTGTTATGATTATTGCTTAGTTAAAATCTTGTTGGTAACCTGCTCTAGCCAGCTTCTAGAAAAAGATAAGAACTCATCAGTGCCACCGTGAAATGGATTCAAACACTGATTGCCCATGGCACCAAAAAGAGGGAAAGTTCTCCAGAAAATGAGGTCAGGAAGGGCCAGCCGCCATTCCAGCCCACAATGAACATTCACTGTGTGGAGACAGAATTCCCTAAGCTTAAACTCACATCTCCTGGTCTAAATGAATGGTTGGAGCAGCGTCCGGTATTCGGTATTCCTGTGGGTTCTAGCCCTGACTGTTCACATTCCTCAGACACCCACTTTAGGCTTAATCACAGTCGCTCCCCCAATATAAACGAGACTAGTCTTGGTAACTCGGGTGGAATTTGCATTTCCACCGACCTTACCCAACCCAACACGCGGCAGGAGCTGCTGGGGAGGTCGTGGGGCCGCTGCCTTCCCTTGGCCAGGAGGGGGTTAAGAGGCGGGCGGGGCGGGGCGCAGGGCCCTTTGTTACCGGCCTAGGCGGGAGGCGGGACGCGGGCCTGGGCGCAGGCGGGGCTGAGAGCTCGGCGAGCGCGGCCTGACTGGGCTGGGGGCCCGGGGCGGCGGGGCAGCTGGACGTTCGCCGCAGCCGCGGGACCATGTTGGAGATCTGCTTGAAGCTGGTGGGCTGCAAATCCAAGAAAGGGCTCTCCTCGTCCTCCAGCTGCTACCTGGAAGGTAAATCCCTATCCGAGCGGGAGACCCGCCCGGACTGCCCTGCGCGCTCCTGGTCCCCAGCCTTCTCCTTCTGATGCCACCGCAGGCGCTGGCTGGCCCAGCGGACTCCCCAAGGAGAGCCGCGGCTCCCGCCCAGAAAGTTTAAAAAAGCCAATCTTTAGGGACTTCTTGAGCCCACGTTGTGGAGTTTCCGCTGCCAAGTGGGAATTTTGTGTCACAAAGGTGGGCCTCCACCAAGTGCCGCATACAAAGGGATCCCGCTCTACCATTTATGGGTACAGAATTTCGTGTGAACTTTCTACCCCCACCCCCACCTTTCTGCAGACCACGAAGAGGTCTTGGAAATTCAGTCTTTTCAGGAGGGGAAAAGAACGGTTTTGCTTGGTATTTCCAGGAGTTTTTAGAGCGTCCAGTTTGGTTCTTGGTGGGGGAGCTCCTAATGTTTGGTTCTTTGCATAAACTTAGAGTCAGGAGCCTGTTGCTTTTGCCTGCTTTACTCTCATCCCTCTGATTCCATGCCCTCTTCCTGTTGTCCTTAGTGTTTGGTTCTAATCTAAAAGGGTGACAAATGGGGAGAGGGTGAGTGGAGGGTGATGGAGGCTGGGCCCTGGCCAAGCCTGTTAGGACACAGTCGACCTTTTGTGGGGACTGTTGCCTTCTCCAGAAGGGCAGAAGCACTCACAGGCCTGCTGGTGCCCAGGCATCCTGACACTTTAATGTAGGAGTTCAGATAGGAGTCAAAATATCAAGTTTATTTTAGGACAACTTTGATTTCTACTGTTTTCTAGTCTTTCTCTTTCTAGAAATGAGGGAGAAATAGAGGCTTTTCAGTTCTCTAACTTGCTTTTCTTTCCTTTTCTACTCTGACTCAAAGGCCTGAAGAGCCCCCACATAACTCATCTCAAACTTAAGTGCCCAACACAGGTAGACTGTGTTTCCCTTTGCCACAAGCTGTACTCATGACATTGTCCCCTCCCGGGACTTTAGCGGCTGGATCCCTTAGAGGAGCCTCATATGGATGGCATGAGCTCAGAGTCTAACATTTGGAGGGAGGTGATGGTTTATTTGTCCCCCGAAATTGGCATCTGAGCAGCCAGAATCATCTTTAGTTAATACGTTGCTTACTTTCCCAGTTGCTCCACATTCTGTGCACATTCTCCGCCCATCTGTATCCAGTTAGCGCAAGGCTCTATCATCTCCATTTTAAGGGCTCTGCTGGAGCAGAGATGAATGGTCTTCTGTAGCTGCAGTCGGCACAGCTCGACTTTGCCTGCACATCAGCTTGTTCCTCGGGGTCAAGTGGGATTTAGTGCATATCTGGCTAGTTTAATTATTGTTTTAGCAGGAAGAAAATCTATGTCTTACTCCAGCACGCCTTAAAGTGATTCTAAAGTCAAGTCCCAAAGAAGTGTCCACACAGTAAGACTTTTTCCAGGAAGTATCTCTCCAGGAGCTCTTTCTGCTCACTGAGTTTGGAATTCTTTTTTGTAACTGAGAGAATCAAGCCAGCCTCAGTAATTATGTCTTAAAGACGGAAGTGCTGTCTGTCTCTGGGGAAGAGAGACGTTGCCAGCATCTGGAGAAATAATCCAGGCTTTTCATTTCCTACTAACATCCTAAGTCAATCAACCAGCTCATCGACACCCACTCAGAGTCCGAGCATCCCCGGCCAGGGAGAGAATTGAATATGGTGAGGTTTTTATCATCACCAAATCCACGCTCCCTGCTGTCAAGAGAAGGCATAGGGGACATAGGCAGTAGTAGTTGTTAGGTGGCTGTGGGGGCCCAAGCACTGTCTGTACTCCAGATGAGCTAACTTCCTGACTATTTCATCTTGTAGGTAAGAAACTGAGGCACCAAAAGGTTAGGAGACATCCCTGAGATGACAGAACTAACAAGTGCTGATGCCAGGATTTGAATTTGTGCCATCTGGCTCCAAAGAATCCACTTAAAAAAATAAAAATAAATAAGTTTTAGGCATTGGAGCCCAGGACCTTGAACTATACCCCCAGACCCCTCCCAACTTTTGAATTTTGAGACAGGGTCTTGCCAAGTTGTCCAGGCAGGCCTTGACCTTGGCATCCTCCTGCCTCAGAATGCCGAGCACCTAGGATTACAGGCTTGCCCCACAGTGCCTGGCCCAGAAAGCCCACTCTTAACCCCTCTGTTTTACTGGCCAACTATTTGTCTTCCGTGGGACACACTGTCTTCAGAAACTCCCAGCTCGTTCCTGCACAAGACCAGTGTTCCCCTTCTGCAGCTGGCACTAGTGAGCACCTTCTTCCATAAAGCAGCAAGCTAGTAACATTTTCCAAGCAAACTCTGAAAGCTCTAATGAAAAGTAATCGGCCCTCCTGTTTTTTTCCTAGAGTCAATCACTATATTTTTGTTGTTTTTCTAAAAGAAAACTATGCCCCTCTAGAAGTAGCTTGTATTCATAAGAAGCCTTCCTGATGCTGGAATTTTGTCCTCTGAAGTATCTGTTCAGAATGACCATATCAGTTTTAGTCTTTGGTCCACTTTGAACCCCAGTCTTGTCAACTATTCCTTGCCCTGGGCACATGAAAGACAGTTTGAATTTGACTTTATCGCCCTTGTTTGTATTCATCCACATGGTGTGGGGAGGTATATGGGCTCTGGTATGCTGTCTGCAGAGTGAACTCTTGCCGACCTTTCTCATTTATTTGAAGAGCCCACTCTGAAGCTTCTCAGCATGAGACTGTCCAGCCAGTGCCTCCTGCAGTGCCAGCCACATTGCTTTTACAACTGGGCTCTGAATACTCTCCTGAGGTCACACACTTGCTTCCCTTGGTTAGAACTCTTTTTGTCACCTAGCAGGCCAATCTTTGTAATTGGGTTATGTTAATATCATTGAACTTTTATGATGTGACAGTAGTATGTGGCACCAGATATCCTCACTTAGTTCTCAGACTAGCCTTGTTGACATCCCAAGCGAAGACCACCAGATCACTTTGGTGGCAGTACTTTAGAATTTGGCGTTAGAAGATCCTCCATGTGACTCTGACTTGCTTAGCTTCCATTTCCTTTGTCCAGGTCAGGGAGGCGTTTTCGTTCTAACCTGTGGACTGGTTTAAGGATCCGTGAGAACCCTGTTGATGACTTTAAAAGCAGCTGAAGCAAATATGTGTATTTCTGCTAACTGGGGGTTGCTCTTTGGTGCCCTCAAATATTGTTGGGCTTCCCCTTCCAAACCCTAGCAACATCAGGCTTTCCCCTCTGAGTTCTAGCAGCCTTTCCTCTACCCCTAGCTGCACTGGCCTTCTTCTCCTGGGTCCCTGCTGTGTGGACAGGCAGTTCTGGAGCCAGGCATCCTCTCAGATGATTTAGGCATGGTGCTCTCTGAGCTGACATGCTCCCATTTGTATAATGAGGCTCATAGTAGTTTCCACCTCATTGTTGAGAGATGTCGTGTAAATTGTTCAATCCAGAGCCTGTCACGGAACAAGAGCGGACAAATGGAAGATGTTATTGTAAACAGTTCTTAGCAATCTGAAATGGAGGGTTTCCTAGTCTCTCTGACGGCTGCAGTAAGGATAGAACTAAGCTGGATCCACCCATGCTGCTGCTTGTTAACAAATCATTCTGAAATGTTTAAAGTGCATATGCAATAAAACTAATATTTTGTCTTCTCAGATTTTTAAAAATTTCATTATTTATCTTCTGGTTGTTTTGTTTGCATGTATGTTTGTGTACTACATGCGATGCCTGGTGCCTATGGAGGCCAGAAGATCCCCTGGAATTGGAGTTACAGGTGACCGTAAGCCACTGTGTGGGTGCTGGGAATTGAACCTGGGGCCTCTAGAAGAGCAGCCAGTGCTCTCAGACACTGAGGCATCTCTCCAGCCCCTCTTCTTAGATTTAAGCTGGAAATATCTTTCTTCCCTTGAGCCCTCCTTAGTCCCACAGTGAATATTTTAATAGTGCATGAAGCACCCCCATTGAGTTTTGGTTAGTATCTTACTTCTCTTCTGCAGAGGGACTATTTTCACAGCCCCAGGCGTTTATACACTAAAATCCTGAGCTTTTAAAAATTGAGTCACTGTAATTGTACTAGTATAATCATTGATCTGAGACAGATGTGGAAAAATAGAAAAACAGATTTTTTTTTTTTTTTGGTTTTTCAAGACAGGGTTTCTCTAGCTTTGGAGCCTGTCCTGGAGCTAGCTCTTGTAGACCAGGCTGGCCTCGAACTCACAGAGATCCGCCCGCCTCTGCCTCCAAGTGCTGGGATTAAAGGCATGCGCTACCACCGCCCGGTGAGAAACAGATTTTAAATATATATCACTAAACCAGGCTAGTGCTCATGCTTGTACCTCCAGCATGGGGCTGGGGCTGCTAAAGGAGGGTTATGAGGAGGCTCTTTATATATACATGTGTACACATATTCATAATACACACAAATATTCATATACTGGACCTGGTGCATACACTTTTAATCCCAGCACTTGTGAAACAGAGGCAGGCAGATCTCTTTGAGGCCACCCTGATCTTACCTAATGAGTTCCAGGACAGCCAACATAGTGAACACGATCTCAAAAACCTACCATATACATATGTGCGCAGGCACACACATTATGCAAAACTAGAACTAAAGATCAAATGAGACACCAGAAGAATTTAATTTCCCTTCATAATTAATCATAACTCACAAGCGAGAAATTTATAAAATATATTCGTAGATTTTTGTATTTATTTGAGACAGGGGTCATGTAGCCTATGCTGGCCACAAGCTAATAGTAGTCCTCCAGCCTCAGCTTCTCAAGTGTTGAAATCATAGGTGTAAGCCAGTATGAGTGGCAGTTCCCCCACCCCATGGAAATTTTAAGTCTTATCAAAAGCAGATAGTAAGGGACTCCTTTGCACACATTACCGACCTTTAACAGTGGTCCACTGCTTGGCTCTGTTTCCTTGCATGGTGATGTCGTAGTTGCAGAGTGACAGGAAGAGTCACTTGCCCTTTTTTCTGTGTTTCAGTGACCCAAATTAGCAATAAAAATGCTAAAGGATTGAGACCTTGTGGAGGAGTTGGCTACCATTGCGTGGTTCCAGTTCAGTCAGTTCCCAAGGGACCCAGAAGACACACAAAGGACAGAGAACCATCCCTGACTCTCAGTCTGCTGTGCATAGCCTGAGACAGATTAAAACCCTTGTGTGGTCAGCACACTCTCAATGGCCACTTGGAGTGTGCTGCTAGTGCAGGAGCTTCTGGTGCCGCCCATAGGGACATTTATGGGGGCGCCACGCTGTCTGCCTGTTTGCTTTGAAAGCATAGACACGTGCTTTTGTGTCCTACCCTGGTTAGGATCTTGACCATAGCTAATGTTTTATTGAAGACTACTCCTGGTGTTCTCTGGGCTGTGCTAGAGGGTTTTTGGTCAGGTTGCTACCTTTGTTTGGGCTGACAGACTTTTAAAGTGCATTTTTTCAGTTCTGACTTAACAAGCATGGAGAGCTCTGTATCCGAGCATCCCCACAGAGCTCTGCTGCGCTGTGCTGACCCTCCTGAGAGTCTGGTTGACTGAAGCTGTTGGTGTCCTTGGGACAGGCCAAGGAAGGAGCATCTTTGATACAAGGGTTCTGAGATTTTAATTTGGACCGTTCATATCAGAATCTGAGCCAGGGACACAAGAAGCTTCCATGTTGTGTGATAGCTGGTGGCAGGGGCAATACCAAGTGCTCAGCTGTGGAGAAGGAGCAGTAATAAGGCAGTAGCACAGGGGCAGGAGGGAGGCTCAGTGGCAGATGGGAAGGCCTGGATGATATTGCCTGGAGGCTGAGAAGGGTCTGCCAGGGCAGGGAGTGGTGTCTGTCAAGATCAGTCAGGTGAGGCAGCAGAGGTTGGGGAGGCTGGTATAGAAAGATGGGAGAATATGGCTCCCCACCTAGACCCTGCAAGGCCTTGGCACCTGCTTCAGAGAAGCCTAAAGTTTCCCTGCCATGGATAGGACTGACAGTTTTCTGAGGCCCATGCAGGCTTAAGAGCAGTGTCCAATAAAAGCTGCCAATAGTTACCTGCCTTGCAAGGCACAAGATGTTCTGAACATTGCCTGGATAACACTGTTAATAAATGGTGACTGGCCAGGTGGTGGTGGCGCACACTTTTAATCCCAGCACTAGGAAGGCAGAGGCAGGTGGATCTCTGTGAGTTCGAGGCCAGCCTGGTCTACAAGAGCTAGTTCCAGGACAGGCTCCAAAGCTACAGAGAAACCCTGTCTCGAAAAACAAAAACAAAAAACAACTTTAAAAAAAATGGTAACTGACCAGTGAGTGACAGGCAGTATTGTGATTGGTCTTTCAGAAGGACCCTTATGTTGTGGGAACTCTTTTACCCTTACATGACTGGTAGGATAGAGGTGGGCAACTAGTGGGTCCTGTGCCATACAAAAAGGAGAGGAAGTGCTGACATGGGCATAGGTGATGGGTACCCTGAGAGGTTTTGGAAGCTGGTGGCATCTAGAAGGCTGTCGAGGTGACTGAGTGCATAAAGTGCTTGCCAGGCAACTCTGACCTGAGTTCTACCCCGGAACTACATAAAGGTCAAAGGAGAGAACCCTCTCCAAATCATAATAATCATAAAAACTAAAAAAAATATATATTTTCAGCCATTTCCACAAAATTATTGCCTTCTTTAATAATAGTTTAAGTTTTAAGCCAGGTGTTGTGGTGCACACCTTTAATCCTGGCATTCAGGAGGCAGAGGCAGGCGGATGTCTGAATTCAAGACCAGCCTGGCCTGTAGAGTGAGTTCCAAGACAGTCAGAGATACACAGGGAAGCCCTGTCTCAAAAAGCCAAACTAAAACAAAATACATCAGTAGATTTGTTTGTTTGTTTGTTTTTCAAGACAGGATTTGGAGCTCTGTAGCTTTGGAGCCTTTCCTGGAACTTACTCTGTGGACCAGGTTGGCCTTGAACTCAGAGAGATTCACCTAATAACTCTGCCTCCCAAATGCTGGGATTTAAGGCATGCACCACCACTACCTGGCCAGATTAATTTTTAAAAATATTTTGTTTTTATTTTTTTTTCATGTGTATGCCACATGTGTGCAGATGCCCACAGAGACCAGAGAGGGTGTCAGATCTGAAGCTATAGTTACAGGCAGCTATGAATCCCACCCCTGCCATGTGGGTGCTGGAAACCTAACTCAAGTCCTCTGCAAGAGCAGCAAGTACTCTTAACCACTGAGCCACCTCTCCATCCCCATCAATAGATTTTTTTTTTTTTTTTTTTTTGGTTTTTTTTCAAGACAGGGTTTCTCTGTAGCTTTGGAGCCTGTCCTGGAACTAGCTCTATAGACCAGGCTGGCCTCGAACTAACAAAGATCCGCCTGCCTCTGCCTCCCAAGTGCTGGGATTAAAGGCGTGCGCCACCACCGCCTGGCCCCATCAATAGATTCTTAAAGGGTGAGACAAAATCCCTTTGTGTTTATTTTGGAGACAAGGATTATATCTTCAGAAAGGTTAGTGTTGGAGCTGTGTGACAAGGTCAGAGGCTCAGGGAGAATTCGATCTTGTTTGAATTGCCTGGGTAAGTTCATTATAATAGAAAGATTGCAAAGAAAATGTGTAAACCTTGGGATGACTCAGCTTTTTTTTTTTTTTAAAGGTTTTCTGTAGAAATCTATTTCATTTAGTACCTCTAATATCCAGAAGCGCAGGACAGGCTAAAACTGCATTGTTTGAAGAGAAAGTTGCATAGTATGGTCTGGTCACTACATACACCAGCCTCCAGGGGACTCTTCATGGTAGCTGTTGTGGTCTCTGGGTCTCATTGGGCACCACCTCCAGCAGCCCTGTGCAGAAGTTGTTACTCTGGGAGACCAGGGACTAAGGGTTCCCATGACCTTGCCAAGGAAGACTGACCATCTTTGCTTTACTAGCCTCTAGCTGGAACCAGCCATTTTGCTTTATAAACACAGGAAACAAGACAATGCCAGCCTCCAGCAGAAGTTGGCTATCCACACATCACAGCTGCCTCAGTGACAGTGCTCCCTGGCGTCTCTTAGCTGAGGCATTCATAAAGAAGCATGCTTTTTTTGAGATTGGGGTGTCAGGCTGGCCTTCATTGTCAAGTGCTGCCTCTGTCTCCAGTCTCCTCTCCCAAGGAGACCCCATCAGTTCTATCAGTGCATCCCAGAGACATGGCCCCCTCTTGGGTGTTTACTTTTACAGCTGTGCTAGTTCTCAGCAGCTGCTTCTTTCAAGGAGCAGCCCAGAGGCCACCCGATGGCTCTGCTGTTCTCCACCCCAGCTCCTCTGCATTCATGACCCGGTGTTTCAGGTGCTGGGTGTCAGGGTAATGGAAAGGCTATGTTTAAACATGGTTTTGTTTTTTAAATAATCTGAACTGTATGTGAAGGGTTACAAAAGGGATGGAGTTGCTTTCAGCTTTCGGCAAGTACACATTGTGGGAAATAATACTTTTCTTCCAAGTTCACATTAGGAAGAGAGTAGGAGGCAGTTACAGACTGACTTGAGAATATTCTGAGCATGACCTCATCAGCTGGAACAGAGAGAAGCTAAAAACACGAAGCCCTCTCCTTTGCAAAGGGTCTGTTTTACAGACCTGCGCATTGCGGAGATTCCTTGAGCCAGAGGAAATCTCAAAGGGGCCACCAAGGGAATAAGGCTAAAGCGGCAGGACTTAAGTCCTTGGACTGCACGCAGGAGACAGCACTGTGTGCGCAGGGACACATCTCTGCTCTGCCCTCCCCCACTTGGAAGAGGCTCCCAAAGCCCAAGGTGAGGACAGCCGTGAGTGCTGTGCAGCTGGCTGCCCTGCCCTCCACGGGCCCTGGGCACTTGTGCCAACAGGAAGGCAGAGACTTCCTAGGGATGTTTTTCCTGGAGGTGAAGTCTCCCTTCCCCTTGGGACAGTGAAGTCTCCTGCCCCTGAAACTCAGGGGCCAGCATCTGCTCACAGTGGTCTAGACCAGATATGCCATATCCAAGAATCTTCTGTAAACATTTTTCTTCAGTGGCTCACAACCCTGAAAAGGGATTTTTTTTTTTTAAGCGATCTTTAACTTATACTCGAAAGACCCAAACTGTTTTCCTAGAGTATTGTCCAAACAAGAGAATCATGCACAGACCCAGAGGGTTTTGTGGAATGGCTCCTATGGTACTTGCTGACAGTCCGATCCCCTCCTAGTAGAGCCAAGGCTTACTGGTGGCTTGGAGGTAGTTTTCGGATGGCACCAATTCTTGGTGCTGCAACTGACTGATTAGCAACTCTTGCTGAGTGTCACTGATGGGCGGCAGCATGCTTACTAATTTACAGCAAGAGAACAAAATGATCTTAAAGGGACAACAGGCACATTTAAAGATCTATATCAAATGTATTTAAAGTGTGATTCAAAAGGACATAGCAGAAAGTGCTTGTGATGAGAAAGAAAATGAATCCTAGCACACACTGCTGTTTATTGTCCAAGGATTAACTACTGCCAAAGAGTTCCTGAGACAACAGGAGAGGAGCTCTTTGAGGCAGTCTTTTGAGTGAAGCTTTCGAGCTTGGTGGTGGTGATGGGGGTGGTTTCCTGACAATGGGACTGGCAGAAAGTTAATGTCTTGAGCAACACAGATTTGAGTACATTCTGCAGTTTGGCCTTGTGAGCTGTGATCATTTTTATGGTTGACGAGCATAGTTGACTATGAAATGCAGAAAGTAACTTGGCATCGGTGCACCGTGAGTCAGTTTTGACATCAGCCTGGACTGGGAATTGGCTGGAAGGTTTTGTTGTTGAACCGAGGCCGCACTCGATGTCTCCATTCAGAGGCATGCATGAGCAATACTTCCCTTTGGGCTTTGGCTGTTAACTTGAGGACCAGGACTGGAAGGTGGGGGAGGGGATGGAGCCAGGGCTTGGAGGCCATCCTGTAGGATCAGGGGCAGCTGCAGGACAGTTTTCTAACAAAGCCTTCACCCCCTACCTACATTGTTCCAGCCTTGGGACAGACCCGCTTCACTCCTCACCTCTGGACAGAATTTGTGTCCTGCTTACTCCAGGTGTTTTTCCAGGCCACTTCCCCCAGTTATGTAACTTTGATCAAATCCAGATGCAACAGAATGTTTGATAGAAGAGGTCAAATGGCATTTGAGAAGAAAAGCACTTCTGTATGCATGACCCAGCATTCATTTCCTGTACGGGCCCAGCCTTCCAAAGCCTTGTGCTGCTGGCCCTGGGTTGGGGCATGCAGGGAAACACATAAATGCTCTTTCAGGACAGTGGGAGGGGCCCTCCCCCCTCCCCAGAGCTGCTCGTTTTAAATTGTCTGTTATGTAAGCATCCCTGGCTTCTATTTACATGTTATTCTAGTGTTGGGATTGGGAGCTGATTATAAAAATAACCTGGTCATTTTAACAAATGAGCCATAATATAGGAGAAAGTGTAAAGACAGCTGAAAGACTTATAATCCTCCCACAACCTTCTGTTAGCTGCTGCTCACATTTTGGTGTAGTTTCTTCTGGTTCTTTTTTAAATTTTTATAAAATTGGAATATTACTATATATGCTAGGACATAATATAAAATTTTAATGAATGTGTTATAAACATATTCCCAAGCCATTAGAGAGGTTTTTTGTTTTTGTTTCTTGCAAAAGTATTTTGTTTATTTATTTGTGGTATTGAGGCTCAAACCCAGGGCATACACTTTCTAGGATAGTGTTCTGCCACTGAGCCCTGTCTAAAACATCCTGCTGAGGGGGCTAGTAGCACAGGGAGGCAGAGGCAGGCAGATTTTTGTGAGTTTGAGGCCAGCCTGGTCTACAGAGTGAGTTCCAGAAACACCCTGGGTACACATAAAAACCCTGTCTCAAAAAAACTGAGAAGAACAAAAAAACACATTACAACATCCCAAGTGGCCTTTAAAGTATCCTGTTTTATGGATGGAGCATAGCCTGCCTTAACTTGATCAGTGGGTATTTTGAACCTTCCTTTTTTTGTGCTATCTTTTAAAACTAATGTACATAAGACATTGTTTGTAAATCTTGGGATAAATTGCCAAAGCTGTTGAGAGATTGTGAGTCTGAGGCTGGTTTGTGTTACACCCAGCTTCACAGTGCATACCCTGCTGCAAGCACTGTAGAAGAACGCCAATTGTCATGATGTCTCACCCACACTCCTACTGGTGTCCAGAAGCGCCTGCCAATTTGAAGAATTGGCATTCTTTGATTCCTAGCAAGGCTTTACACACTTTCCATGTCTAATGATGATTTTAGTTCTCCATGGATTGTTTGTTTATGGGTCTTGTTCACTTTTTTTCCATAGTGAAGATTTATCTTTTAGCCACTGTTATTATGTAAGAATCCTCTTATGATAAGAATCTCCTGGGGCTGGAGGGATGGCTCAGAGGTTAGGAGCACTGCCTGCTCTTCCAGAGGTCCTGAGTTCAATTCCCAGCAACCACATGTGGCTCACAACTATCTGTAATGAGATCTGGTGCCCTCTTCTGGCCTGCAGGCACACATGCAGACAGAACACTGTTTATAAAATAAATAATAAATCTTTTTTTAAAAATCCTCTGCCAGACAGTTTACTTTTGTAAGCCACAGGAGCTCTTCTGCCGGGCATCACTTACCCAACCCACTGAACTGGCGGTGCTCTTCCCTCTGTGGTCGAACGTGCTCTCCCGGACACAGGTGCTGCAGGCTCCTGCCGGTGCTGTTTCCCACCAAAGGCTGGTGTGGGTCCTTGCCTGCCTCTGTGTCTCAGACCATGTTTGAATGTAAAATTAACAAAATAGCATGGAAAGTAGTTGTTTTTATGAAGTTAGGGTAAGCATTTCAGGAAGACTCATAAAGGCCAGAACTAAAAAGTTGCTATGGAAAGGGAGAAGAAAACATGCAATGACCAGAATGGACCGTGTGCATTAGAAAGATTTTGCAGTGGACCTTGGTCCTTGTCTCCAGGTAGGACTTAAAGGAGATGATTTTAGTCATAGCACTCAACTGCCATGGACAGTCCTTGGTTGGGACTAGCAAAACACACTAAGTGGGGAAAGGGTCACATGTTGATAAAAAGTGATTCTGGGGCTGGAGAGATGGCTCTGAGTCAAGGGCACTTGCTGTGAAAGCAAGAGGATCTGAGTTCAAGTCCTCATCACCTGTGGGAAGGGCATATGTGTGTCCAGCACTCCAGCGTTGAGGTGGAGGTGAATGGGTCCTTGGAGTTGCCTGCCAACCAGCCTAGACAAAATAGTGAACTTTCAGGCTCAAAAAATATTATGGAGAGCAATACAGGAAAACACCCAACATGCATCTCTGGCTCAGGCCTGTACCCAAAAATATACATGTGAATGTATGGCACACAACAATTCCAGGTCTTAAACTTTTCATGTTACTTCACTAAAATGAACAATTTACATGTCATATGTTAAAGATTTTTTTTTTAAGCCAAAAGCAAAAATAAATCTCTCCTTAGCCAGCGTTTTTAGTCAGTTGGTCAGTTAACCCCTGACCTCATGAACACTCGGAGTGCTTGGTAAGCCTGGACAGAGGACAGGCCTGCTGGGATTTCTCTGTTCCCACAGCTAGGAGATGGCCACATGACCCGACCTCGTCCTTGAAGTGATCTTTGCCCTCTGGGCATAAAATGAAATGACTGAGCATGGTGACAGTCATCAGTAATGATGGTTTGTCCTGTAGGAAATGACTGTCAGAGCTGAAATGGAAAGAACTGTGTTCCTTATGCTGACTTCTTGCAGAATCTTTTACCTGGTTCAGTCCCCCTTATTCTTTGAGACAGGGCCTCACTATGTAGCACTGGCTAGCCTGGAACTCACTAGATAGCCCAGGATGGCTTCAAACTCTCTCCATGACCTGGCCTAGCCTTGAATTTGAGGCACTCTTCCTGCCTCAGGCCTCCCTAATGCTTGAACTACCGGTGGCCTTTTATATTTGGCTTTCTGGCATTTTGTTGTTACTATTTTAGGTGAATGCAGTCAGATAGATCTCCAAGGTTGGTTTTACTGCCCAAAAGAAATGGTGTTTGTTGGGGCGGCAGTGTGTGTATGGGGTAGTACTCTAAATTCATATAGAGACATGATTTTGTTACCATTTGTGTGTGGCTCATTCTTAAGTCTTCCACTATTCTCAAGGCCAATCTCTTTCTCAAGTTTGATTTCTCAGTGTGATTTCACTTAAGTGGAGTTGGCATTTCAACTCCATAGCACCCTGCGCTGCCATGCAGAGTGGCCTATGCTGTCATGTATAGCACCCTATGCTGCCATGCAGAGTGTCTACTCCATATTGTAGGCAATAGCAGACCGAAGAGATGGATTATGTCTATCTCTGAGTAAACTCATATTGAATTCATGAATTTTACCTGAATTAATGAATTTCATATTTATTTGGTGTGTGTATGTGTGTGCATATGCCATGGCATGTGTATAGAGGCCAAAAAACAGCTTGCAGAAGTCATTTCTCTCCAACCATCACATGGGTCCTGGGAATCCAACTCAGATTGTCAGATTTGCAGTCATTGCTCTCCTGCTGAGCCATCTTGCATGCCTGAGTAAATGCATTTAAATCAACTATTTGGGAACAGGAAGGCTGTAGTTTCTTTTCTATTGCTGTGACAGAACACCATGAACAAGGCAGCTCATAAAAAAATGTTTAATTTGGGACTTACGGTTTCAGGGGGTAGCGTCCATGACTATCATGACGGGGAGCATGGCAGCAAGCAGGCACATGGCTGGGGCAGTAGCTGAGAGCTCACATCATGTTCTGTAAGTAGTAGGCAGAGCTAACCTCAAGTGAGAGGCCACACCTTCTAATCCTCCCCATTAATGAGGGCCAGACCAAGCATTCAAACGTGAGCATGTGGGACCCATTTTTACTCAAACTGCTACAAGGAATCATCAGTTAGAATGAAAATTCTTACTGCCCTTCATAATACTTGGTAAAGACAGCTGAAATTTTTAAATACATAGAATATATGGATGTAGCCAGGCAGTGGTGGCACACACCTTTAATCCAAGCACTCTGGAGGCAGAGGCTGGTGGATCTCTGAGTTTGAGGCCAACCTGGTCTACAGAGTGAGTTCCAGGACAGCTAGGGCTACACATTGAAACCCAGTCTCAAAAAAAATTTATATCTATCTATCTATCTATCTATCTATCTATCTATCTATCTATCTATCTATCTATCTATCTATCTATCTATATGGCAGTAAAAATTCAGCTTTCCCAAGTTCTCTCCCAAGTTCTCTTCCAGTCTTATTTGCCCTTTCCTCCTTGTATTGCAGAAGCCCTACAGAGGCCAGTGGCATCTGACTTTGAGCCCCAGGGTCTCAGTGAAGCAGCTCGATGGAACTCCAAGGAAAACCTTCTTGCTGGGCCCAGTGAAAATGACCCCAACCTTTTTGTGGCACTATACGATTTTGTGGCCAGTGGAGATAACACTCTCAGCATTACTAAAGGTAACGGGAAAACAGCAAGCAAGGGTGAGGGGAGTGGTTTGGCTGGCCTGCCCTTTGCTCCCTGAGAGGACAGTATTATAGTGTGGGGACAGAGATACCTCCAGAGCACAGTGCCCACCCTTAGGAGGCTCCAGGGCAGCGGTCCTGTGCACATGCTTTCCATGTTCCTACAGAAGAGGACACATGGATTTCAGGCTGGAAACATGGGGCTTTGTTATTGTTTTTATCCCCAGGAAAAAGCATTTTTTCCCTAAAACGTTTCCTTGCAGTAGGAACAGAACTTTTGAGTAAACTTGAATAATCTTAGATGCCAAGGCAGAGTTGTCTCCTGTTTACTCACAAGTAACAGGAAGATGAGATGTGCTAGAGAAAGAAAGGAAAGAAGAAAGCCGGTCATCCAAACTGATATATCTGTTTGGTTCTTTTCTCTAAGGTGAAAAGCTCCGGGTCTTAGGTTATAATCACAATGGGGAATGGTGTGAAGCCCAAACGAAAAATGGCCAAGGATGGGTCCCAAGCAACTACATCACTCCTGTCAACAGCCTGGAGAAACACTCCTGGTATCACGGGCCTGTGTCCCGAAATGCTGCTGAGTATCTGCTGAGCAGTGGGATCAATGGCAGCTTCTTGGTGCGGGAGAGTGAGAGCAGTCCTGGCCAGAGGTCCATCTCCCTGAGATATGAAGGGAGGGTGTACCACTACAGGATCAACACCGCTTCCGATGGCAAGGTGGGTAACCACCCTGACTGGGATCAGCAGTGATGGGTCCCTGGTCTTGGTGTGTAGGATTCTCTGAAAAGCACAGGGATACTGTTGGGTCTGGAACGTAAGTTTGTTTTGCTTTGTTTTTTGATTTTTTTTGATTTTTTTTTTTGAGAAAGGGTTTCTCTTTAACAGCCCTGGTTGTCCTGGAACTCACTTTTTGACCAGGATGGCCTCAAACTTACAGAGATCTGCCTGCTTTCTGAGTGCTGGAATTAAAGGCGTGTACCACCACTGCCCAGCGGACTTGAAGTTCTTATAATAAGCCTCTTCCTTTTTGTAAATTTTTGTTTGTTTGTTCATTGGGTTTTTGATAACAGTCTCTGCGTTTTGTAGCCCCAGCTGTCCTGGAACTTACTCTGTAGACCAGACTGGTCTCAAACTCACAGAGATCTGCCTGCCAAGTGCTGGGATTAAAAGTGTGTGCCACCACCTCCCAGCCCTTTATGTAAATTGTCATAGTGATGTTGATTGATCTTCAGTGAGAGAAATTGAATCAGTAGTCCTCATGTGTAAAGCTGCAGGTCCCAGTAACAGCCCTTCCTGACAGCCTGACACCCAGTGTTCTTCCTGTGGTAAAGTATGGTATGGGTGCAACATAATGCACCCAACTTTTAAGAAAGGTCACATCAAAGTAAACCAATTGGTCTCCAAGCACAAAGTGTGTTTTCTAATTTTGTTGTAACATATGTTATTTTGTGATCTTTGTATAAATATTGTTCCTTAAATGTCCACAAAGAGAAGAGAAATGTGGTTAGTGCAGTTTTGTCAGTCCTAGTGTCTTCTCCTTTAACCCTCACCTCTACCCCTGCATGCTGCTATATCATCTGCACTCCTGCGCCAGTAAGAGGGGGCTTAGAGGGACAAGGCTTCCAGCCCAAGGTTTTCACAAAGGAAATAATTGATGGCACCAGGCTGGGGTCCTCCTCTCCACTGCATCAGGTTCTGTCAGAGGACAGCATTGATTGGCAGGTAGCATAGTACAGATGGCATGTACTTCTGTCTTAGTCACTGTTCTATTGCTGTGAAGACACCAAGAGGCAACTATAAAGGAAACTTTTAATTGGGGGCTTGCTTACAGGTTTAGAGGCTTGGTCCATTATCATCATGGTGGGGAGCATAGGGACAGGAAACATGTTGGCAGGCAGACATGGTGCTGGAGAAATAGCTGAGCTACTACATCCTGATATGTAGGCTGAGATAGAGAGGCTGGGTTTTTGGTTTTTCGAGACAGGGTTTCTCCATATAGCAGTTCTAGATGTCCTGGAACTAGCTCTTGTAGACCAGGCAGCCTTGAACTCACAGAGATCCACTTGCCTCTGCCTCCCAAGTGCTGGGATTAAAGCATGCGCCACCACTGCCCAGCTGGCATGGGCTTTTGAAACCTCAAAGCCTACTCCTAGAGACATACTTTCTCCAAAGAACCATACTTCTTAATCCTTATAATCCTTTCAAATAATATCACTCCTGGTGACAAAGCATGTAGATATATGAGCCTATGGCGACCACTTTTATTCAAACCATCACAGCATCTAAATTGTTTTTGGGGGACGCAGGCTCCATGGTATAACACTTGCATGTGACCTTGGGTTCTTTATGCAGTGCTGCAATTCATATATTTTTTTGTTTTTAGAGATTGAGTTTCTCTGTGTAACTTTGGCTGTCCTGGAACCTACTCTGTAGACCAGGCTGGCCTTGAACTCATAGAGATCCATCTGCCTCTGCCTCAAGTGCTGGGATTAAAGGCATGCACCACCACCACCTGGCTAACGTACATACATTTTGTGCATGCACCCACACATTTTGTTTTTGAAAGAAGATCTTGTTATGTAGTGCTGGCTTGCCTGGATATCACTATGTAGCCCAGGCTGGCTTTAAACTTTTAGCCACACTCCTGTCTCTGAAGTCCTGACTGCTGGGATTAAGTGTGCACTGCCACACACAGCTTTGTTTCATATTAGTATGTAATGAATGTTCATGGTTCATGACAAACTAATTCCAATAAAAACTGTCTCCCAACTCAGTCTCGCCCAGTCTTGTCAGCCTGTTTAGACTTAACCCAGTATATCTGTCCTCATGAAGCGGAGACACAGGTGGTGCCTACATACTGATGCTCCTTGCTTTTCCAAGGCGCTTTGAAGAGTTTCACAGTGGCTCATGTAGCCCTGCTTCTGACAGTGTCCTGTAGTGGTCACACTGTAATCCCAGCACTTGGGAAGACGAGGCAAGACGATTGCTTAGTTTGAAGCCAGACATCATGACATAGTGAACTGCAGTGTAAAACTATAGCAAAAAAAATCAAAACAGAACAGTTTTGTTTTGTTTTGATTTTGTTTGTTTTGTTTGTTTTTTTTTTTTGTTTTGTTTTGTTTTTTGAGACGGGGTTTCTTTTTATAGCCGTGGCTGACCTAAAACTAGCCTTGAACTCACAGAGATTTACCTGTCTCCCACGTGCTGGGATTAAAGGTGTGCACCACCACCTCTGGTACAAAAAATTTCTGACTGTGATCTCCTACATTTGTTTCTACACACTCGAGTATAAACATGGGTAAGATAGTGGCTGGAACTAATGAAGGGTTGTAAGCTCCTTAAAGCTCGTGTCTATGTTGCCAAGCCTCCCTCTGCAGCGCTCCTTCCAGTCTGCCTTCACAGATCCAGACTTACCAGAGTAAGTACTTACCAGTTTACCAGCTCTCACTAGACCATATGCCATCCTTGTTACTGATTGTTGAACAAGGTGACCTTCCCAGATTCAGTACACATGTGTCATCCTTATTCCATGTATTAAGTTTGTCTTTCTCCTGCTTAGAGAAGTATGTGTGCTGCCCTTACAGGTGTGGAGAGGCCTATGGATCTTCAACTCTCCTTGAGGATTTTAGCATGACACTTTGAATAGTTAGCTGCATCTTTGTTCTTTGAGTCCATGTCTGATGGGCCAGCACCCTTGTCATCTTCTTTTCCTGGCTGGCTCACACATTCATTTGTAGCATGTGAGCATGTGTACTCTCCCTCCTAGAGCTTGCTATGTGGACCAGGCTGCTCCACTGCTGCCTCCAGAGCACAGGGATTAAGGTCATGTATCACCACGCTGGCCTATACGTCTCTGATTTCCTTCTTTTTGAGTATTCCTGTCCTCTTGCCTGTCTCTGAAGGCCTCTGTAGTGCAGCACTGTGGTTTATGGACAGGGTTAGATGTTGGGATGTTTTAGTTCCTTTTCTCAACACTGAACAGATGCCTGACCAAAAGCAACTTATGGGAGGAAAGGTTTGTTTATTTGACTAGTCTTGGTTGGGTAAGTGTGGCAGATGCTGCTGCATGCTCACACCCCAGGAGATCTAGAAGCAGAACCTCTTCCCCCCTTCTTCCCAAACAGGGATTTTCTATGTAGCCTTGGCTGTCCTGAAAACTCTGTAGACCAGGCTGGCCTCAAACTCACAGAGATCTGCAGGCATGTGCCGCCGCCACCTGACTTTTCCATCCCCATTTATTCAGTCCAGGACACCAGTCCATAGGATGTGCTGCCCGCGTCATCCGATCTTCCCTATCCAATCCACTTTGGAAACTCCTTCATACGCTGTGAGTGCCTTTGGAATTTCCTCATTTAGGCAAGCTAGCTTGCAGTTAGAGCCAGGCTGCTTCAGGCATGTAGTGGGTAGAGCTAGATCTTTACACTCTAGAGCAGACTCCAGAGTAGTGGTTCTTTAAAAGAGCCTTCAGGCTGCAGAGTACCTTTTCCCTAGGAGGTGGGTTTTTGGAGATGACAGTTTGCTCTCCTCTGTTTTCTTTTTGTGGAGCAAGCCAAGCTGCTTCAGGATGACCACTGAGGTCCACACTGAGCAAAACCATGCTGTCTTGTCCCCAGAGTCCTTTTAATCAGCAGCCTCAGAACAGTATGGACAGGTGTGGTCTGAGGGGCAACTCATTAGCTTGAGCTTAGTCTGAGTTCTGCTTAGAGTGGAGAAGAGTTTAAAGTCCCCTCTGTAAATCTGGTGTGTGCTCAGAGTATGCAGGCCACTCCCATGACTGCAGCTCATCTGCTCCTCCATGGAAGAGGTTCTCCTCTATCAGCCGTCCAAGCGTCTGGAGACTTTGGAGGCTTCTCAGCCCTTGATGAGGTGTTTATCTACAGAAGTTCACGTTCAAGGAAGCATTATTGGGTGGAATCATGTCCCCAGAGTGAGAGACAGGCGTCAGGATGGGGAGGTACCACAGCCCTGGCAGGACAGTGGGGCTCAATACTGAAGAATGCTTCCCACATAGCAGGGCTTTGATGCAATCCTCTTTGATTACTAAAGGGAACATTTCAGAATGCTGGGAGGGGCGGACTGGAGCTGATAAAGATTATATTTTATTTCCAAATCAGCCAGTCAGTCACCAACCAGATACAGAAGATTCTTCTGTAGGGCCCAAACATCTGACTTCCTCCTGACTCCTGTTTACCTCTCTGTGCTCTGTGTTTTCTGAGCCTCTCTTGCTTTTTGTTCTTACTCCTGCAAGCCACAGCTGTGCATTCCCACATTTCCCAAGACCCTGAAGCCTTCCCTCTTCTTGAAGTTTCCCAGCTTAATTTATTTTCATGGTCAGAAGTGACAGGCCCAAGTTGATAGAAATGGAACCCAGGCAGGAAATGTTGGCCCCAGGGCCTCCGGATTATCTGTGCTTTGCCTTTCCTGGGACCAAATGGTGGTGTGAGCATTCTTGGAGGAGCCTGCTAACTAACTACCTTCCTTTCAGAGGAACTGCTACAGGGTGGGAACTTCAGGACTTTCTGTGAGCAGCTCTGAAGAGCCAGCCTGTCTCAGTTCTAAAGCACAAGTGACATTGCCCTGTACCCTGCACCTGGGAGTGTCTCATGAACACTCAGGAAGAGGCAGACTTCTGCCTGAGCTGTATGTTTGCAGGGCGGCACAGCACAGAACCAGCCACTCAGCACTAGCTTCATCTGCTTCTCTGAACGCATCCCAAATTCCAAATGATCATCCCGATCATTGCCAGAGTTCTCAAAAACTAGAGCATTCGAAAGGCAGCTGCCAGAGTGGGCGGTGTGACTCGGAACGTGGCTGGGAATGTTGGTGTGTAAATTTTAGGTTGGAAAATGAACTTAGTTACGGCTTTCTGAGGAATGGTAGAGACTGGGATCTGTCTCCCCAAACCCTACAGAGTGCACTATGTCTGTGGCCAGCATGAGGGGAGGGCTGTGGGCTGTGAGGGTACCAAGCCAATGGTAGGCTGCTGTGATACCACCCCACACACTGCACTCACTATGTCCCCAGAGCTGTTCACACAGGCTCTCCTCAGTGCTATGAGGTGAAAGAGGGCCTCCTCAGCCTGGGGGCCCTGCTGCTCAGATGTCCCTTCTCACGGACACAGCTGTCACACAAGGAGTGAGGGGTATGTCTAGACAAATCTTGGTTGTCTTGCACTTTTATTTTAGTAGAGTTATAGATAAATATTTGGCCTGCCTAAGTCTAAAAATTGTGTTACGTCCTCAACAAGCAGAAAAGGTAGCATAGATCTGCTACTGAACCCTTGTGATTATCTCCCTTTAAAGTTTTAATGATCTAATATTAATACTATAAGCTACAGAAATAATCGTGTCTGCATTTTACTGCCATAATGAAATAACCTGAAGCAGCTAGTTCACAGAGGACAGTTTTATTTAGCTCTTGGTGTGGAACACTGTACATTGAAGCATCATGGTACAGACTGGTAATGGCCCCTGGCACAGTGGCAGTGAATTGGAGGAGTAGTTAGTCCACTGAATGCATGCAGGAACAGACTTTTCATCTGAGAGGGAGGAGGGGCACTGTCTGAGGACTCTGGCGCAGGAGAGCTCTGGGCCCCCAACAAGACCTTTTGCACCTCCTCTGAGACCACACTTCCCACCTCACGTCCAAGGGAATGAATGTTCATATCATGGTGACAGTGGTGCTCAGTATACCCAACAACCAAAGGCCTTGTGCCTTCTGTGTGTGTCTTACCCCCTCCCTCCACACTATTCATATGTCACAGCTGTAGTCACGCCTGACCCTTTCTTTCTGTGCACGACTCACCAAGTATCAGTACTGTCTCGGTCCAACCTCTCCTCCTCACCATGAGTTTGCTACCGGGGCAAGTCAGGGTGCCTCATGATATGCCTGGGGCCCAGCTGTTCCATGGAGATGTGAGCATGGAGCAGTTCCTTCCCACAGCACTGCTGCAGGAGACAAAGGTGGCTGCACCTCCCGCTGTGTGCTTTCTGCCAATGTCCACATGAGAACAAGAATCTTCCTGTGTTCCCATCTTGGTAAAGGCTGTGCTGTCTTCTGGCCTACAAGGTGCTGATAGAAACAGCCTCCCCAGGCAAGCTGCCAGCAATATAAGTCTTGGTGTCCAGTGCCTTACACCAAGTTCCAAGCAAGCAGACAGCTTGAGGAGACACTTGCTTCGTTATCAGTTCCCACCATCCAACTACTGTTTACTTTAACATTTATGGTTATAAATTAAATTCTCTTTTCTTTCCAAGTCAGCAAGTTCGTAAGTTCTGCTGTTTATTCGTCAGCAAGGACTTAAGTACCTATTTTGGAGTAGTTTCTTATGGGAACAACAGGATGGAAAAGATGGCCCAGGCTGTGCTCCCTTGGAGCTTAGGTTCAGTTGGGTGGAGACAGAGCTGTCAGCTAACAATGCAGAAAAGTAAGACAGGTGACGCTGCCTGCCCTCCGCCCTGGGCCGTCAGGGGAAACACTTCAATTGGAGGGCAGGGACTAGAGAGATGACTCTTCAGGATTAAGAGCACCAACTGCTGCTCTTCCAAATGTTCCCAGTTCCGTTGCTAGCACCCACACGGTGGCTTGCAATCATTCTCTATATAATTCTGGTTTCAGGGAGTTTGATGCCTTATTCTGGCCTCCGAGAGCGCACCAGGTGTGCATGGTGCACATATATACATACATGCAACTACCTATACACATAAAACAAAAATAATAAAAAAAAAATTAATTAAAGGTAGTACATTGTTGGCTTGAGGCCAGCCGGGTCTGCAGAGCAAGTTCCAAGATAGCCAGAACTATCCAGAGAAATTCTGCCTCGACACAAAGCAAAGCATTGGAGGTTAAGGGGGAGAGGGCATCAGCAGGGGCAGGTGCACGTGCCCTCAGACTTCTGAGTGTCTCTGTCAGTAAGTTCTATTCCTGCTAGAAAAAGCTTCGGAGGGTGACTCTAAACCATATACAGAACCTTTTCCCCCTGATGTTTGCTCTGTGAATGAGGACTGTTCCTATCTTCCTCAGCTCTATGTGTCCTCGGAGAGCCGCTTCAACACTCTGGCTGAGTTAGTTCACCATCATTCCACGGTGGCTGATGGGCTCATCACCACGCTCCACTACCCAGCTCCCAAGCGCAACAAGCCCACCATCTATGGCGTGTCCCCCAACTATGACAAGTGGGAAATGGAGCGCACAGACATCACCATGAAGCACAAGTTGGGTGGAGGCCAGTACGGGGAGGTGTACGAAGGTGTGTGGAAGAAGTACAGCCTGACTGTGGCGGTGAAGACCTTGAAGGTGAGTTTGGGGCCTGGTTGAAAGGCGTAGGTGGGGTGTCTGCTGCGGCTCAGCTGTGCCCAGGCCTTTGTGAGGCTCATCGTCTCCCATCTGTGGCTCCAGTGCTGAGGGTCAGGAAAGGCTCCTAGAGTCACTTGTTCTGTGGCAGCGTTCTTTCAAAGTCTACTTTTTGTTCTTGTTGGGTGACATGGAGACCACTTCCTTACGAGAGTTCAAAGACGCAGAGGTTGGGCTGGAAAAGAAGAGTCATGAGAGATGAGTCCTCTGTGGGCTGATATAAAAAGGCGGGTGTGTGGTGTCCTAGCACCGTCCAGTTCTCTCCCACAGGCCAGGCTTCTGCACACGGGAGCGAGTCCTTTCTAGAACAGTTCCAATAAGCGATTATCACTGAGCTATGGCCTTCCTTCCATCCCAGAACCGCGCACCTCTCCACTGTTGACCAGTTCTCTGTGTAAGGTTAGGACCCTATCCCTGCATCTACACAGCCTGAGCTTGTCCCTGAGGTGAGAGTGTCCCCTAGTGTTCACCTACAGTGCTCGCTTGTGCCTGTTTTAGACAAACTCTGATGATATAGCCTGTGAGTAGCTGCCAGAAAAGGGCCCAGAGCTTCCCACTGTTGGGAAAACAGACCCAAGTGTGTGCTTGTGTCTCAGCTCAGTCAGGCAGTGCATCTGACAGGCCCAGCTCTGCTCTAAAAGACAGTAAAAAGTAACTGTTTAAAGCAAGACTGCATCCCTTGATTCTAGAAGGAGAAGTGGCTTTCTGAGCACCACAGTTGGTATTTCCCCTCCCTTTGACCCTGTGGCAGGCCAGTGCTGGGGAAGAGGAGCATAGGTGGGATTTCCTGGAGTACTCTTGAATATTTTCCAAATTCAGCTTTTTTTTTTCTAAGACCTCTTCCTACCAAATTCAGCTTTTTAAAATTTAACAAATACAGGGTTCTTTGCATTTACTGGCTAAACCCTAGTGCTCAGGCCTGGGTGGTCCACATCAGATGAGAAATGGAGATGGCAGTACAGTGGGTCAGGGCAGTGTCTGACGACAGGCTCTGCCATGCAAGGAGGAGGCAGTGATGCCTGCAGTGGTTAGAAGAATGGGAATCATGGCTGTGATGAAGGGCAGAGGCCAGGAGAGACACTGGGTCTTTGAGGGGCAGGAAGCCCCAGTGAGGAGGAGGCAGATGCTCAAGGCAGATCTGATTCCATTCGTTTTGCATAGCATGAGGGGAGAGTGCTGATCCATGTCAGGACACCTGGCCACGGTGTCACTGGCTGAGATGGGTAGGCATCACTGACAGGGATTTACAAACACAGCAAGGAAGAGGGAAACCACGGGGTACCTGAGATTTCACAAGAGAAGGCTAATTTGAAAACTTCCAAGAACAGATTCAACTCAATGCCCATCAAAATCCCAACAAAGACCATGAAAGAACGGTACTCAACTTCATTTGGAAAAGCAAAAAACTCAGGATAGCCAAAACAATCCTGGGCAACAAAAGAAAACTTCTGGAGGCATCACAATCCCTGACTTCAAACTATACTACAGAGTCGCAGTACTGAAAACATCCTGGTACTGGCATAAGAACAGACAGAAGGACCAATGGAACCGAATAGAAGACCCGGATATCAATCCACACATCTTCAAACACCTGATATTTAATAAAGAAGCAAAAAATATCAAATGGAAAAGCATATTCAACAAGTGGTGCTGGCATAACTGAATATCAACATGTAGAAAAATGAAAATAGACCCATATCTATCACCATGTACAAAAGTCAAATCAAAATGGATCAAAGACCTCAATATAAAGCCAGCCACACTGAACCTTATAGAAGAGAAAGTGGGAAGTACACTTGAACGCATTGGCACAGGGAACCACTTCCTAAATAGAACCCCAGCAGCACAGACACTGAGAGAAACAATTAATAAATGGGACCTCCTGAAACTGAAAAGCTTCTGTAAAGCAAAGGACACGGTCAACA
>PVIU01000980.1:0-153587 GCA_004026605.1 Ondatra zibethicus | reverse complement strand
TCACGTAATCCAATAAAAAAATGGAGTACAGACCTAAACAGAGAACTCTCAACAGAGGAATCTAAAATGGCTGAAAGACACTGAAGGAAATGTTCAACATCCTTAGTCATCAGAGAAATGCAAATCAAAACACAACACCTGTAAGAATGGCCAAGATCAAAAACACTGATGACAACTTATGCTGCAGAGGTTGTGGGGAAAAGGGAACACTCCTGCATTGCTGGTGAGAATGCAAGCTGGTACAACCCCTACGGATGTCAGTGTGGCGATTTCTCAGAAAACTAGGAAACAACCTTCCTCAAGACCCAGTAATACCACTTTTGGGTATATATCCAAAGGATGCTCAATCGTGCCACAAGGACATGTGCTCAACTATGTTCATAGCAGCTTTGTTTGTCATAGCCAGAACCTGGGAACAACCTAAATGTCCCTCAATCGAAGAATGGATTAAAAAAAAATGTGGTACATTTACACAATGGAGTACTACACAGCATAAAAAAATAAAGACAGCTTGAATTTTGCAGGAAAATGGATGGAACTAGAAAACATTATTTTGAGTGAGGTAACCTAGACACAGAAAGACAATTATCACATATACTCACTCATAGGTGGTTTTTAAACATAAAGAAAACCAGCTTACAAACCACAATCCCAGAGAACTTAGCCAACAATACGGACACTAAGAGAGACTTACATAGATCTAATCTACATGGGAAGTAGAAAGTAGAAAAAGACAAGATCTCCTGAGTAAATTGGGAGCATAGGGACCTTGGGGGAGGGTTGAAGGAGGGAGGGGAGTGGCAGGGAGGGGAGCAGAGAAAAATGTAGAGCTCAATAAATATCATGGGGAAAAAAAAAAAAAAAAGAAAACCTCCAAGAAAGATCGAGGGCCTGCAAGGTGACTCGGTCAGTAAACACACCTGATGGCAAGCCTGACAACCTAAGGTTTACCCCTTGAGCCTACATGATGGCGGGAGAAATGGACTCCCAGAAGACTCCCCAGCACACACGTGCCATAGCACATGCTCTTCACACACAACAAATAAATAATGTGAAAAACACAGCATCTAAAAAGGTAGAAGTTGCACAGGGGAAGCCCCATTGCTGGGCAGTGCTGCAGCTCTCCATAGTGGAAGGGACTCCGGAGGAGGGTCTGTGCCGGAACTTTCTGCTAAGACCTCAGTGAGTTTCCCCGAGAGCCTCATTAGCATGTGTGCCATGGTTGGTAAAGAGTGACAGGGTCTGTTAGGTAGGGAGTTCTCATGGTGCACAGCACCTGACCACGGAGAGGCAGTTCACCCACTGTAGAGGTGTGTTACCTCCACACACGTTCTGTGCAGCCACTAGGTAGACTACCCGTACTGCACAGTCCTGCACACAGCCCTGCAGTCTGTTACCCATTTGTCAGATAAAAGTAATAAAGTGTTTTGGTTCTTTATCTCCTCTACAGAAGTTGAGAACTATACTAAATTAAGCAAATGGCCAAAGTTACGTGCGAATACAGGCCCACAGAGTTCTCTGTGTGTTCATAAGCTTAGTCTACCCAGCAGCTCCATAGCACTCACAGGTGCCAAGACAGGGAACCAAATATGAATGTAATCTCCATTAAGGCTGTGGAAGCTGGAGTACTGAGCCTGAATTCGAACCCAGGCACCTAGATCCCAAGCCCAACCTTTTTTTGCCATCTCCCTCATTCCTTATGACAGTGGTTTTCAACCTTCCTGATGCTGCAGCCCCTTAATACAGTTCCTCATGTGATGACTCCAACCATAGAATTATTTTGTTGCTACTTCATAACTGTAATTTTGCTACTGTTATGAATTGTAAATATTTGATATGCAGGCCATCTAATATGCAATCCCAAAGGTGTAGCGACCCACAGGTTGAGAAACCATTGTCCTATGGCCTTCCCTTGCTAACTATAGCTGTGAAACACCCCTCAGAGAACCCTGTTGGCCTTTCCAGCTTCATTCTTTCAGCAGGCTCACAAAGCATTGCTTCCTCCCATCCTTAACCAGCTGGGGGTGCAAGACCTGCTTGTCCTTGAATCCAGCCCTCCCCATTCATCCTGGAAGGCCTTTGGAGAGCAGGAAAAGAGAAAGGCACTTGGCTGACCTCTATAGATGGGAAACTGTAGTTGCACTGTAAGTGAAAGCAGGATTCTGCAAGTGGATGCAGCGCCTGGGTTGTTGTATAGATTTGGGTTTTGCTGTTTGACTTTGAGAGCTTTAGTGCTGCTATGTGCATAGTTGAATCTGGCCTTGACCTTGTTACAGTGTATTGTCATGCCCAGCACAGAGTGTACTGAAGAAAAATAACTCTTAAGCTGGAGAGATGGCTCCGTGAGTAAAGTACTTCTATGCAAGCGTGAAGCCGGCCAGGGTAGCATGTCTCTAACCCAGTGCTGCTATGGCAAGGTGGGGAGTAGAGACAGAGAGTGCTGGAAGCCTGTAGGCCACTCTGCCTGGAGTGCAGTGCAGCCACAGACGACAAGGAGGAAGGTGAAAACTTTACCCAAGTTGTTCTCGGACCTGTAAGCATGTGCTGTGGCACGTACACCATGGCACATCTGCATGCATTGCATGCACACACATGCACGCCAAAACAAAACCCCAAAACAAACATCTACCAGGCTTTTTTCTTTCGGGCCACCAACCAGCTCCCAGTTCATGACACATAGACTCAGTTATGAATGTTCAGCCTAGTTTAGACTCATTTCTGGCTAACTTTTAACTTAAATTAACCTGTTTCTCTCTACCTTTTGCCTGGGGCTTTTTACCTTTCTTCTTCTGTATAACTTACACTGCTTCTTGTGGCTGGCTGGCTGGCGGCTGCCTGGCTTCTGGCCCCGGGCGTTTCCCTCGTTCTTTTCTCCTCCTATTTATTCTCTGTCAGCTAGACTCACCTATCCTTTCTCTGCCTAGCTATTGACCGATCAGCTCTTTATTAGACCAATGGGGGCCTTAGGCAGGCAAGGTGAATCAAATGTAACACATCTTTGCCCAGTTAAAGAATATTCCACAACACAAACAAACAACTATTGAGTATAAGGAGCCTAGATTTTTAAAGGAATTATATTCCAAACGTCTTTCAAATTAGTTGAGACTACTTTGGGATCTAGTTGTGGCAATGATACTGACTCAGAAGCTCACTGACAGAGCAATGGGAAACAGCCAAAAGTGAAGCAGCATACCCGAGCCCCAATGTGAGCATATAGTGTCCTCCCCCAGTTGGTGCTGGGGTCCTGACTACATCCACATCAGCATTGAGAAACTACCTGTGTCTCTCTGAGTAGCAGCAGATCTGCCTTTTTTCCCCCTGGAAATGGTTTATTGGGGACTCTAGAAACAGCTAATGGAAAGGGGGCTCTGCAACAACATTGACATTTGGGAGCCACACTGCAGGTTCCACGTAGGCCTGCATACCAGGGAGAAAGTCTCTGTGACTGGAGCTTGTTGTACTGTGCTGGCTGGTTACTGTACTGCCATTCTGGCAGGGCTCTGCTGACCATGGAGATCAGTATTTGAGATGGCTGTGATGATTGAGAACAAGTGCTTTTTTGTGGGCTCTTTGTGGGAAGTAGTTACAGGCTAGATGTGGAACTTCAGCTTCTACACCTGCTTCCCAGCACAAGAGCTAGTCAGGAGCCAGCATCTGCCCCACGGTGCTCTTAGCCTTGTGTGTGCGTGCCAGGCCACTGTACTGTTGGCCACACTCACCTGAGAGCCCAGGAACAGAGTCATTTCTAAGAGTAGTGCCCCTCTTAAGCTGTAGACTGCTACGCTTGGGGCAAGGCCCTGAAGCATGTTAGATAGATGTCTGTTGTTAAGGCTCAGTGATTGTGTCTGTGCAAAGACAAGAAAATAAAATAAAGGTCAGTATTAGAAAACCAGTCTGTCTTCCAGAAGAGCTGTGTGCTTGCTCCACCTCTTACCACCAGAGGCAACTGCCACAGCAATAGGAGCACATGCCCCTGATGCCTGCTGGCTAGGCACTGAAAACCTCTCCGAGGCTGAGGTGGCCCAGCTCCAGTGCTATCTAGTACGCGCAGAGCCTTGAGCTTGCTCCTTAGCACTCTATACAGATGCTATCTGCAGAGAGGTGGAGGCAGAAGGAGCAGGAGTTGGAGGTCATCACATGAAACCCTGCCTCAGTTAAGGAAGGGAAAAAGGAGAGAGGGGGTAGAGGGGGTGAGGGGTTCATAGAAGATCAGAGAAAGAGAGACTGTTAAGTTACCAGGGAGAGAGACAGACAGACTCAGGTCGTTAAGCTACCAGGGAAGGACATAGCAGCAGAACCTGGTCAGCATAACTGACAAGCCGTCCTCTTAGCCACTCTTTAGGACTGTCTTAGAGGATCCTGCTTCCTCTCAAGAGGTTGAATCCTGTCAGACCCTGTAAAGAAAGCAGTTGACCCATCTCTCCCCAACAAGCGTAAGGGACACAAAAAGATGAAGGAAAATTCAGGCCTCTAAGTGTTTCTTCCACCCAACCCATCATAGTCCTATTTTATTGTGTAAATGGAAGAAGGATGGTGTGAGTTTAGAAAATAAGCAGAGGAGCTTCGCAAGTTAGAATGACAGTTTTGTTATTTTGTTTTTTAAATTTCAGTAGTTAAAAACCTAGGTTACACATAAAATAAGAAATTAAATCATGTCTAATTCCAGCAGGGGGAGACAAACTCACACTGATTTTTCTGAAAGAAAAAAGGCAAGGAATGATTACTCTGTGTGTGTGTGTGTGTGTGTGTGTGTGTGTGTGTGTGTGTGTGTGTGTGTGTGTGTGTGTGTGTGTTGGGGTGGAGTCAGGCATACGATAGACAGGAAGGAATGATTGCCGTGTGTGTGCGTGTGCGTGTGCGTGTGTGTGTGTGTGTGTGTGTGTGTGTGTGTTGGGGTAGAGTCGGGCATATGGATAAACAGGAAGGAATGAGTGTGTGTGTCTGTGGAGGGTGGGTGGGGAGTGGAGTCAGGCATACGGATAGGCAGGGAGGAATGATTGTTCCATGTGTGAGTGCATGTGTGCGAGACAGGGCGGGAATCTGTAGGTACACAGCAGGAAGGCTATTTTGAATAATGTTCTGCCTCATGATCATGGGCCTTTTTAAGAAAAGGGTAGATGCGGGGGGGGGGCTAGAGAGATGGCTCAAGAGGTTAAGAACACTGACTGTTCTTCCAGAGGTCCTGAGTTCAATTCCCAGCAACCACATGGCGGCTCACAACCATCCTTAATGAGATCTGGTGCCCTCTTCTGGCCTGCAAGCATACATGGAAGGAATGTTGTATACATAATAAATAAATAAATCTTTAAAAAAAAAAAAGAAAGAAAGAAAAGGGTAGATGGTTCCACAGCAAGTGATATTTCCGAGGCAATGTGCCTGTGTGGCTTACTGTAGTGCATTCCATTAGAAAAAAAGGCACAAGGTGGTGGCACACACTTTTAATCTCAGCATTTACGAGGCAGAGATAGGCGGATCTCTGTGAGTTCGAGGCCAGCCTAGTCTACAAAGCGAGTTCCAGGACAGGCTCCAAAGCTGCGGAGAAACCCTGTCTCAAAAACAAACAAACAAACAAAAGACAGAAAGAAAGTAGAAAGACTTGAATGTGAATGTTAGAAAGGATCACTGGAGAGTAACTTTGTCATAGCCAGTTGTATTGTGCAGCATTGGCCCCTGGGTTCTGGCAGGCACCGTTAGAGTGTGTCACCAGGCACATCAGAGTGTTGCACACCAGAGCCAGACAGGCTGCCGAGCAGCTGAGAAACAGAAGGGACTTGGAAAGTGGGGCAGCCACTGGTGGCGTGAGAATGAGTGCTCTCCGCTTAGCTGGGGCAGCGACAGGCAACATTAGAGCAGCAGGCCACATGTCAGTTTAGTCTTTTGGACCTGTGTTTAGTGGTGACAGACAACATACTGGCATTGACCCTGCTTCACTTCTCAGCATGGCTGACCAAAGGGAAGAGGCCCATCCTCTGGAGTGTCTTTCCCTTGCCAGAGCAGGAACTGGAACAGCCAGAGTGCCAGTCTTGTGAACAGTTCCACTCTTGGCACAAACACAGTGTAGACACTTACACACTTGCCATGGGGACAGTGTGGACACTTACACACTTGGCACAAGGTCTGGTGGAGCTATCTACCCAGAGAAGCTAATTTTTAAGAAGTCTCTTCCCCACCACACAGGCAGACGCCCTGCAGACACCTCATGTGGCCTGCTGTCCTCCTTGCCTCCAGAGCCTGTTCTTACAGACTCTGCCACTCCCCGCTGCCTGTTCCTGTTGTGGTAGTTGGTTAAGAGGCAGTGACTTAAGTTGCAAGGAGGCTGAAGAGCATAGAACACAGTCCTTCAGACTCAGCCTAGAAAGAGGGAAAGAGCACCAGTTTGCCTGTCTCTGGCCCTGTACTGTGACTTACACAGAAGACACTGAATTGTCAGAGAACTGCTGCTAAGATCATTTTAGAATCTGGATGATTGACCCCCTAGTCAGTGGTGATTGCTTCATTAGGTGCTCATGATGCCGGATACCTAAGCGGCTCGGTATCTGTCTGCTACTTCTGCCAGTGAGAGGCACTCTGGAGATGCGGCTCTCGAGCCGGCTCCATTTCAGATTCTTGACACTGTTCCCTCTTTAACGTTAAGGGTGTTAGATTGGGAAGCACACAGTACTTGTGGAATCAATACCATGGTGTTTGTACTTCTCCAAGACTACAGAAGACCCGGGCAGCAATGTTAAGCAGCTCTGACCCATGACCCATTGACTCACTGGTAGAACATCTGGTAGAAACAGCAAGGGAGAAATGATCCAGTCCGGTTCATGGTGTCAAAGGGTTTCCATCTATCACCGTGGAAGGCATGGCAGAGTGGTCTGTTCTATAATGTCAGGAGTGTGTGGCAAAACCATTCCCATGATTATACCTGGTCTAGAACCAGAGACTGGGTCTAACCTTTAAAGACCTGCCTGTAATGAGAACTCGTTCCAGACAAGCCCCACCTCCTGAAGGGTCCACAGCCTTCCACAATTGCTCCATCAGCTGGGGAACAGCTGTTCAAGACATGAACCTGTTAGTGACATTTCATATTCAGTCCATAATGCTGTTGGTGAGAATTTGCCCCACAGGACTCTACATATCACCAGGACAAGACTCATTGAGCTTGGCAAGGTCAGTGTAACCAGTGGTCAACAGAAACAGTGGCCTAGGCTGAGTGTAGGTTGCCTCTGCTGTTTCCATTAGCTCTTGAAGCTGTGTCCTTCCTCGTAGCCACTTCCTTGCTAAACAAATCTTTTGCTCCTGAACTTCCCTTCTGCAGGAGGACACCATGGAGGTGGAGGAGTTCCTGAAGGAGGCTGCAGTGATGAAGGAGATCAAGCATCCTAACCTGGTGCAGCTGCTAGGTAAGCATGCGCAGACTCAGAAGAGGGCTGTGGGCAGCTAGTTGTAAAGGGCTCTGGTCCAGATGGTCGTGTGCTGAGTGAGCATCATTTCTTAACCAAGGACAACTGTGTGTTTGAGGGATGGGAGAGTCAGAAGACAAGTAGAGTTGGTTCCCTCTGTCCACCTTCACATGGAGTCTGGGGGCAGGCAGGCCCATGTAGCAAGTACGTTTACTCGCTGAGCCATATCTCCAGCTCAGAAGCCTTTTCTTCAGCACCAGACTTTTCTAGGGTTCCTTCCCTTGGGAGGAGGGCCATATTGCTGACGCCCCCCATGTCCTGTTGTCAGGGGTGTGTACCCGGGAGCCCCCGTTCTACATCATCACAGAGTTCATGACCTATGGTAACCTGCTGGACTACCTGAGAGAGTGTAACCGGCAAGAGGTGAGCGCCGTGGTATTGCTCTACATGGCTACACAGATCTCCTCAGCCATGGAATACCTGGAGAAGAAAAACTTCATCCACAGGTAGGGTTGGGCAAAGCAACCTCACCCAGCCTCACCCCTGCTTCAGAACACCAGTCTTAGTACTCAGCTCCCGGCCTTGGTGCTGGCAGCTCACTGGCTCCTGAAACAAAGGCAGACACAAATGCCTGACGTAAGTGCTGCTTGTGGCAGGCGGGACTAAGTCCTTCAGGGCCTGGGCCAGTGGAGCAGCTAATTCCCGGGAAAAAAGTGTTTCATTTCTGAGCCATTTTGGACTTAGTGAATATTAAATGAAATTTGTAAAAGGCCTCTTTCCTTCCTAATATCCATGGCTCCCTCTGAAACAATGCAGCCCAAGACCAACACTCAGTAAAATCTCTTCCTGGGCACAGTAGAAGCCAGGGTCTAGGCCTAGTTTCAGTGTGTGGCTTTTCTTCCTTCTCTTTGTGTTTCATTGTGTTTCACCGGCTGTCACTGGGTTTGGGGATGTTTCCATGGCTGTAGAAATGTACAGAATATGCAAGCCGGAACTAGGCATTTTTGCTGCTTTTAAAACCCAGAGTGTTTTGACCTTCAAGTGTGCCACAATTATCTGGGTTTGCATGCTTTGCTGGTGGAAGTGGCTTCCTAGCAGAGTGACAACCTGTGCAGGAGGGAGCCTGATGGGCTTGGCCCGACTCCGTCATGCAAGATGTTCTCCACGCCACTGTGGTGACCTTTCCTACCCAATTAACTCAAGTGTGAAACCTCAACATGAGATTTCATAGCCAGGAATAAGTAATGTGTGTGAAATGCTGGCAGCCCCTCAGAAGACAGATTTTTTTCTGCTCCATGAGAGCCCAATCCAAACGCTCCTGTCGCTCAGCAAAGTGAAGCCTCTGATGCTGCAAATTGAGATTTCCTGACTTCTGGCTTGCCTTGCATGGCCAGCTCTGTTCCCCCTCCATTCACACACTTAAAATGCCTTACCAAAAATCCTATTAGGCACAACTCTTGTGTGTTTAATTTCTCTCTCGCTGCTGATGGTCAAGCTGCACCCTGCAGCCATCGCCCTCAGCTGCCTCATCTTTTCATTCTCAGTGCCCAGCTCCCTTGTGATTTCATGGGTAACATCCATGAACCAAAGATTAGACCCCTTCTTCCCTAGAAGATTCAAGAGGTGAGAGGAGGTGGATTATACAGAAAAGTTTCTCAGACATATTTGGGTAGGCATCAGGAAGCAAGAGGAGAGGAGAGAGCATGTTATATGGGTAAAGAGTACAGCAGACTCCGTTTCATTTCCTGCTGAGTATAGACAGGACAGGCAGAGAGACTCGTGTCAGTCTCCTGCAGCTGAGCATTGGGCTAACTGTCCCTGTGCCTGGTGTAGGGCAGTAGCAGCACAAGCATGTTGGTAACACTTGTTATTCTCCCAGTATCAGAGGAAGTGCTCTACGTATCACACACAACTGCCCAAGGCAGGCCCTGTTCTGTCTGCATTTTACGGCTGAGGTAGCTGAGTTCTAAGGTAATGGTCTGCCCATTGCCTCCCTGTCTGCTTGTGTTGCTGCAGTGGCAGCCCAGCCAGCACTTGCTGAGGGACTGTTGCTCCCAGCTAGTACTTGCTGAGGGACTGTTGCTCCCAGCTAGTACTTGCTGAGGGACTGTTGCTCCCAGCCAGCACTTGCTGAGGGACTGTTGCTCCCAGCCAGCACTTGCTGAGGGACTGTTGCTCCCAGCTAGTACTTGCTGAGGGACTGTTGCTCCCAGCTAGTACTTGCTGAGGGACTGTTGCTCCCAGCCAGCACTTGCTGAGGGACTGTTGCTCCCAGCTAGTACTTGCTGAGGGACTGTTGCTCCCAGCCAGGCATTGGAAAGTTTCTGAGGACCACACGTGATTGTCTTTGTGTTAGTGTCACAGCTCTGTCAACAGTGGGGAGGCTACAAAGTTGGGGAGGCAGCTAGGAGCTGGTACAGATGCCCTTTTCCTTTCTCAGAGACCTTGCTGCTCGAAACTGCCTGGTTGGGGAAAACCATTTGGTGAAGGTGGCTGATTTTGGCCTGAGCAGGTTGATGACAGGGGACACCTACACGGCCCATGCTGGAGCCAAATTCCCCATCAAGTGGACTGCACCTGAGAGCCTAGCCTACAACAAGTTCTCCATCAAGTCGGATGTCTGGGGTAAGGGCCAGGCCTGGGCTGTCCTTGCCGGTGGGGGTTCCCCTCCTCTGCTTCTCTGCTCCATCTTTCCTCCGTCACTACACCCCCTTGTTTGTTTCTGGCTTATTTTAAAATCCTGTTTCCTCTTTTCTTTCAAAAGTGGAGCAAGTGATCTCCAGAGTCACTGAGAGTAGCACCACATCTGTGTCTTCATTCCACAAATGCTGTAGACCAGACCTGACAGTGCAGCAGCAACCCTGCAGGCACCCAGCATCACCCTCTCCACAGGAGAGCTTTCTCTTTGGTTTGGGCTATAAAAAGGTGGAAGTTGCCACCTGATATTGATTTTATTCTTAAAGAAAAAAAAATTTTTTTTGAGATGGTCTTTTTACATCACTTCAACTGTCCTAGGACTCATTTTGTAGACCATGCTGGCCTCAAACTCAGAGATCCCCTAGCCTCTGCCTCCTGGGTGCTGAGATTAAAAGTATGTGCCACAGTGTCTGATTTAAAGAACTTTTCATGCTGAGGGTGACCAAAAAAGATGGAGTTGAGTAGTGCCCCACCCACTCCCTTGTCTCTTATCATTTTAAAGCAAATCTCAGGCATACTATTTTTCACATAAACACTTCGGTATTTGCTTCTTACAGATGACTCATAGAGCTTCTGAATATTATAAAATATCCAGTGCTTTCTTTTCCAGTTAAATCATAAAAACCATGTCTGTTTGTACTTTGACCTGAGAGCCAGATGCGACTCACTCACTGCCTTAGTCCATGTGTCCTGTCCCTCTGGCCTGTATCTCCACCAGTGACTCTAATTTCCCTGGTGTTTCGTTATTGATTAACTCCCACTTCTCCTTTAGATGTTTCCAGATTCTGGACTTTGCTTTTTGTCTCTGTGCTGTCATCTGCTCAGTGCCTCTGGCTTCAATCCTCATAGAAAATTCAAAGTCAGATCTGGGTAGCTGATGACATTTGGGTTGACTTTTCTTTCACTTAATACATCAGAGGAGGTGGCACACTCTTAGACTGGTTGATCCATATGCTTGATTTTTCCCCTCTAGTGCAGCATCTCTCAACCGCTTTGGCAAGCCTCTGTCTACAAAAATGTTTACATTACAACTAATAACAGTAGCAAAATTACAGTTAAGAAGTAACAACAAAATAATTTTATGGTTGGGGTCTCCACAACATGAGGAACTGTATTAAAGAGTCACAACATTAGGAAGGTCTCAGCCACTGCTCTAATGGGATGTTGTGTAGCAGCCCTTAATGACCAAAGCCAAGACCAGTGGGTCACTGTGGCTGTCATGTGATCATTCTTCAACACCTTCATTCCATATTTAGTTAGCCACAGAGTGTAAACGAAAAGGCCTGGCAAGTGCTTGGTTGCCCAGCGGTAGAGCTGGTGCAGAAATGGGTTCAAGTAAGCTGCCTGTCATGGCTCCCATGTAGCCAAGTGCTCTGTGGTGGTGGCAGTTGGATTTGCTAGTCTTTTGTGGTATTATGAGCTCTGACACACACTGATACGTTTCAGTGTACTGTGGTTTTCTCATCTTTGGCCAGTAGGAGCGCCTCCCTTCCCCTTTTGATAGTACCCTTGTAGTCTTCCAGAATACCTGTGCTGTCTGGAATGACAAGATACTCCAGGCTTCTTCCCTGATCTCAGTCACCTGTTTTTTTAAGGACCCCTGGTTCTGTTAGTGGGAAGGACATCAAGACTTGAGAGTTCCAAAGTTTACAAACCGATTAGAGCTAGAAGGGACCTTGGATAATCTTGCCCACCTAGAAACAACCGATGGCCTGACAGGCGTGCAACTACATAGTCACAGAGGTGTAAGCAACATGGTCTCTGACTTCTAGCCCTCGTGCGCTTACCCGAGAGACCCTGTACCCCAGGAGCTCACCTTCCCCTTCTCTCCTTTGACGTGTTTCAGTGTAGTGTGAGTAAGCAGCTTTGCTCTGTCCTGCCTCTCCTGAACTGTTGTCATGGAGAGCTGGTGAACGTCAGTGCTCGGACTGCTCTGCAGCTGTCTGCTGCACTGTGGAAAAGCTTCATGCCTTCTTTTCACATGTGTGCGTGTGTGCACATGTGTGTGTGCATGTACACTTGGGCACATGTGTGAATGTCAGAGGACAACTTTGTGGAGTCACTTCTCCCCTTCCCCCTTTGTGTTGTTCCAGGATCCAGAGGTCTTTAGGCTTGTGAGGCAGATGCTTTACCCACTGAGCCATCTCGCTGGCCAGCGTCTCACATACCCTTGATGTCTGCCTCTTCCTTTCTTTCAGCATTCGGAGTATTGCTCTGGGAAATTGCTACCTATGGCATGTCACCTTACCCAGGAATTGACCTGTCACAGGTTTATGAGCTGCTGGAGAAAGACTACCGTATGGAGCGCCCCGAAGGCTGCCCAGAGAAGGTCTACGAACTCATGCGAGCATGTGAGCCTCCCTAACCCGTTCAGAAAGTATATGTGGGCACTGAGGAAATTGTGATGGTACAAGTGTCTGCAGAATGCTGTTCCCGTGGGCCCTTGGCACTGTTCCTGTCCTCCCGAGCCACTCATAGAGTCTGGTTTTGGGATGCCTCTCAATGTATTTATTTACAGATACCATACGTATGAGTTGTTTTTGTTTACCTTTGAGAGTGATATTTTTTGGTTTATTTTTTGGTTTGGATTGGAATCTCACTGTGTAGCCGTGGCTGGCCTGGAACTCATAGTGACTCTCTTGCTTGGATCTCACAAGTTCTAGGATTACAGGTATGCACCACATGCCCAGGTTCCAGGGTTACAGGTATGCACCACATGCCCAGGTTCTAGGGCTATGCAGGTATGCACTATGTGCCCAGTTTCTTTTCATTTTTTTAAACAAAAAGTGTCAGACAAATATCAAACCTGGGTTCTTATTAATACATAGATTCCTGTGTCCTGCTTCCACATACCTGGCTATAAATGCTCCAGGCGATGTAACTCTAGTGGTGTTTATGTTATGTGAGTATATGAGTGTATCTTCATGTGGTGTGTGTCTGCACATGGCCTTATCAGTGTTCATATGATTACTCTTTCATCTTTTTCCCCTTAGTAGTGTATCAGAGACACTGCTCCTTTCCCTTAATATGTAGATTTTCCTTACCCTGTTCCCACCTTTTATACAGCTGGCCAGTGTCTCAGTAGATGGTTTAAAACTCCACCATCTGTCCTCTCATGATGCGCTTTTGCCTTTTTACACATTTGTTTGCTTTAATTAACTTTATTTATGTATTTATGGGGTTGTGCATTCCACAGCTTACAACTTGCAGGAGTTGGTTCTCTTTTTCTACTATGTGGATCCTAGGGATCAAACTTGTTATCAGTCTTGGCAGCAAGTGCCATCTTGACGGTCCTGTGTTTATTATAAGCAAGGCAGAGAAGTGTCCTTGTGTCGCTACACTTAACCCTGATATTTCTAAAAACTGGACTGTTGGTGCAAAGTTTGTTTGTTATATTTTGTTTTAGATTTTTGAGACAGGGTTTCTCTGTGTAGCCCTGGCTGTTCTGGAACTTGCTCTGTAGACGAGGCTGACTCTGTCTCCCAAGTGCTGGGATTAAAGACGTGTGCCACCACTGCTTAGCTCTTTTCAAATTCTTCACATCTATAATAGGACATGATAGCATTTGGTGTTTTAACTTGCCATGACATCAGCAGTTAGCAGGCTTGGAGTGCCTCTGTCGTGTCCAGACTGTTCTTTGGGGCGGCTAGTCCTAGTCCTGGCTTGCTAACGGTGTTTCCTCCTGCTCTGACGTGGGTCTTCCCTGTCTAGGTTGGCAGTGGAATCCCTCTGACCGGCCCTCCTTTGCTGAAATCCACCAAGCCTTTGAAACCATGTTCCAGGAGTCCAGTATTTCAGATGGTAACGTACCTCTTGGGAGCATGCAATGGGTTGAAAGGTTGAATTGGGGCTAGACAGGCCTTTAGTTCATTCCTTTAAAACTACCCAGGCCAAGTGAGAGACCAGAACTCTACACAGCACTTCAGTGGTGGTTCATTTGCAGTCACACAGAGTTCTAGAAAATGCTGTGCTGTTTCTTCAGCATATGTGTCCCTTTTCTTTAATTGCATAGACCTTAAGAAAAAGAGACTTCTGGAAACTGGAGAGACAACTCAGTGACCACAGCACCCAAATGGTGGTGGCTCGCAACTCCAGTCCCAGGGGATCCAATACCCTTATCTGGCCTCTGCACCTATATGGTGCACAGACATACATGCAGGCAAAACACCCAGACACATACAAAAAATAAAAAAACAAAAAGAGAGTTCCTTTCAAGATATCATCTTTGCTGATGACTGCTGGATTGTGTGTGTGTGATCCTTAGAGGTGGAGAAGGAGCTGGGGAAGCGGGGCATGAGAGGAGCTTCTGGCAGCATGCTGCAGGCGCCAGAGCTGCCCACCAAGACCAGGACGTGCAGGAGAGCTGCTGAGCAGAAAGACGCACCTGACACCCCTGAGCTTCTCCACATGAAGGGCCTGGGAGAAATCGGTACGTCCATGCCTTCCTCACCCCTCAAGCCAGGGTAGGCGAACAGGAAGTTGTCAGTGGCGCTGGCAGAGAACAGCAGACCTGGTCCAGCCCTGGGGAGGAGGATCCAGCTCTTGCCCAGCGCTGCCCTTCTCCCTGGGGGGAGCCATTCAGCAGTTGCTTAGACAGGCAAGAAACTGGGGTGCCTGCCAAGAAGCACACCCACCTCTCCGTGTGTTCTTCACAGTGCTGTGGGCATCTTTCAGGACATACATGGCAACAAATAACATTGAGCCAAACAGGGTAGCCTGGGAGTCACTCAGTGTGGAGCTCCCTGTAGTTTCTGGAGTGTCTTTTTGCACTCTTTCTAGGTTCAGCTAGGAAAATGGGTCTGGGTCAGAAGGTGCCTAGAGATGTACAGGGGTGATATTAACAGTCGTGTCTGGATCTTCCTGCATGCCAGCAGACCCACCAAAGTCAGCTTTGGGGGGATGGTACTCATAAAGGCTCCCAGGGGCTCCCAGCATGACCTGGTGGGTCATGGGACTGGTTGCATGGAACTGTGCAGCACAAAGTTTGGTTCTGATAGGGACTCATAAGGGGTATTTACTCAGGAATCCACAGTTGTGTTTTTTAAGCCTCTACTCATACTAATGAGAAGTTGAATGGTCAAACCCACACAACACATAAAGTACTTTAAGAATCATCTTAGTCAGGGTTACTGTTGCTGCAATGAAACACCATGGCCAAAGAAACTTGGGAAGGAAAGGGTTTACTTGGCTTATGCTTCCACATCATTAAAGGAAGTCAGGTCAGAAGCTCAAACAGAGCAGGAACCTGGATGCAGGCGTGTTGCATGTTGGTTTTACTCTTTTGACTTTTTTTTTTTTAATATTTTTACTTTCTATTTTATGTCTTTTATGTCATGTATTTTTTTTTAATTTTTTTATGGTTTATTTAACTTTATTTTATGTGCATTGGTGTGAAGGTGTCAGATCCCCTGGAATAGGAGTTACAGACAGTTGTGAGCTGCCATGTGGGTGCTGGGAATTGAACCTGGGTCCTCTGGAAGAGCAGTCAGTGCTCTTAACCGCTGAGCCATCTCTCCAGCCCCCTCTTTTGACTTTTTAAGGGGGTCTGCCACCCAGCTCCCAACACATGGAGGCTTATTCTTAGTTATGAATGCCCGGCCTTAGTTTGGCTTGTTTCTTGACAGCTTTTCTTAAATTATCCTGACTACCTTTTGTCTCTAGGCTTTTATCTTTCTCCATTCTGTATACTTTTCTTTCCTTCTTACTCTGTGACTGGGTGACTGCATGGCTGGCGCCTCATATTCTCTTCTCCTTGTTCTCTTGCTCATAGTTCTCTCCTTCTGTTTATCCTCTCTACCTGCCAGCCCCACCTATCCTTGCTCCTGCCTCGCAATTAGCCGTTCATCTCTTTATTAGACCATCAGGTGTTTTAGACAGGAATAGTAACACAGCTTCACAGAGTTAAACAAATGCAACATAAACAAAAGTAAGACACCTTAAAATAATATTCCCCAACACAGGAGCTAATGAGAGGCCATGGAGGGGTGCTGCTTACTGACTTGCTCAACCTGCTTTCTTATAGAACCCAGTACCACCAACCTTGCAATGGCCCCACCCAAAATGGCCCTCCCCCATCAATCACTAATTAAGAAAATGACATACAAACTTGTGTATAACCCAATCTTATGGAAGCATTTTCTTTCCTTTTTTTTGGGGGGGGGGATGACAGGGTTTCTCTGTGTAGCCCTGATTGTCCTAGAACTCACTCTGTAGACTAAACTGGCCTCAAACTCACAAAAATCTACCTGCCTCTGTCTCCAGAGGCATTTTCTTAACTAAGGTTCCCTTCTCTCAGATGACTATAGCCTGTGTCAAGTTGACATAAAACTTACCAGCACAGGCACAGCACACACAAGTGCCAAGGGTGTGTATTTGGCAGGATGTGACTCAGTAGTAGAGCACTTGCTGAGCAGCTATAAGGACCTGAGTTCCAGTCTGCACATGCATGTACTAGCACACATCTGTAACATCAACTCTCCTGCAGAAGGACCCTCAGAAATGTAAGGGGCAGCTAGCTTGGTGTACACAGCAAGGTTGGAAGGAAGGACCAACACCTGAGATTACCCTCTGACCTCTACATGTATGTTATGGCATGTGCATGCGCATGTATGTACATGGTTTAAAAAAACAGTCCAAATTGTAGAAGTACTGAATCATCTTCCTCATTCTTTTGGAGGCTGTGGCACCCAAGCAGTGCCTTCATCCCTCTTGACTGTCATGCTGTCAAGTCACTGACAGTGGGACCCACAGGCCGCCGTGGGAGCATCTACTTAGAAAAGCAGGTGAAGCCGGGCGGTGGTGGCACATGCCTTTAATCCCAGCACTCGGGAGGCAGGGGCAGGCGGATCTTTGTGAGTTCGAGGCCAGCGTGGTCTATGAGAGCTAGTTCCAGGACAGGCTCCAAAGCCACAGAGAAACCCTGCCTCGAAAAACCAAAAAAAAGAAAAGCAGGGTTGCGTGTTTTGCTAGGTCATCTCCTGGTAAGCCAGAAGTGTCCCTAACATCTGTGTTCTTGATGTGGCTGTGTGGCCCAGTAGAATCTCTCCCCCTTCTTCAGCTGGACTAAAGTGTAGGGTGGTCCTCTGCAGTCTTAGGACAGGTGCACCCTCCGTCTCTGTCCAGAAGGCTGAGGGAAGCCTCCTACAGCCGGCCTGACAACACAAAGGCATCTGTGAGCCGCCACTCGTATTGAAAATACCTGCTTGAAGTTTTGTAAAGCTTCTCTTTCCTGTCTGTCACAGCAGCTGATTGTCAGCCCCCATGGGATGGATATCTGACCTCTTCTTCAGGTTACACCTCAGGAACCTCAGCTGGTCTGACCCTTGGCATTGTTGTTTCTGCTGACCAGAGGGTGACGTTTGAGGGCTTCCACGTCATTAACTGGTTTCAGGATAAGGAAGGCAGGCTCATTCAGCCCTTGTCCCTCTGTGTTTGGGGAGCGAGACCTGTGCTTCTGCCGACAGTGACTGTTGACAGCATAATGCTGTGATGCGGCCGAGCTCTGGTGAATGCCGCAGCGTTGTCCCTGCCCTCTAGCAGCACTTGAGCTTTGCTGTGCCCGTTCTGTGGAAGCTGGGGTGCAGAAGCTCTGCAGGGACCCCACCCCCAGAGTGGGTCAGCCCGCCTTGAGCACAGTGTTTCCAGGGAGTTCTTGCTCATGCTTCCTCTCTGTTTCAGATGTGCTGGACAGTGAGCCTGCTGTGTCACCACTGCTTCCTCGGAAAGAGCGTGGGCCCCCAGATGGCACTCTAAATGAAGATGAGCGTCTTCTTCCTAAGGACAAAAAGACCAACCTGTTCAGTGCCTTGATTAAGAAGAAGAAGAAAATGGCGCCAACACCCCCTAAGCGCAGCAGCTCCTTCCGGGAGATGGATGGCCAGCCAGAACGCAGAGGGGCTAGTGAGGATGATGGCCGGGAAATCAGCAATGGGCCACCAGCTCTCACCCCCTCAGATGCAGCAGAGCCTACCAAGTCCCCAAAGGCCAGCAATGGGGCTGGTGTCCCCAATGGAGCCTTCCGGGAGCCAGGCAGTTCGGGCTTTCGTTCTCCCAACCTGTGGAAAAAGTCCAGCACACTGACCAGCAGCCGTCTGGCTGCCAGTGAAGAGGAAAGTGGCATTAGCTCCAGCAAGCGATTCCTGCGCTCTTGCTCAGCCTCCTGCATGCCCCATGGGGCCAGGGACACAGAGTGGCGGTCAGTCACGCTGCCTCGGGACCTGCCATCTGCTGGCAAGCAGTTTGACTCATCCACCTTTGGGGGGCACAAAAGTGAAAAGCCAGCTCTGCCTCGGAAACGAGCCAGTGAGACCAGGTCTGAGCAGGTGGCCAGAGGCACGGTGACACCCCCTCCTCGGCTGGTGAAGAAGAGCGAGGAGGCTGCTGATGAAGTCTTCAAGGACATGGAATCCAGCCCAGGCTCCAGCCCTCCCAGCTTGACTCCCAAACTCCTCCGTCGGCAGGTCACTGCCTCTCCTTCCTCTGGCCTCTCTCACAAGGAAGAGGCCACCAAGGGCAATGCCTCGGGGACTCCTGCCACTGCTGAACCGACACCCCCCAGCAGTAGAGTGGGTCTAAACAAGGCCTCCTCTGAGGAGACCCGAGTAAGGCGGCACAAGCACAGCTCAGAGTCCCCAGGGAGAGACAAGGGACGGCTGTCCAAGCTCAAGCCGGCTCCACCACCTCCACCTGCCACCACAGGGAAAACCGGAAAGCCTGCCCAGACTCCCAGCCAAGAAGTGGCTGGGGAGGGAGGTGGGACTGCCAAGACGAAATGCTCAAGTCCGGCTGTGGATGCTATGAACAGTGACCCCACCAAGGCTGGCCAGCTTGGAGAAGGACTAAGAAAGCCTGTGCCCCCATCCGTGCCAAAGCCTCAGTCAGCTAGTAAGCCTCCAGGGACCCCCACCAGCCCGGTCCCCACACCTGCCACAGCATCAGCGCCTTCATCCGTGCCCGGGGACCAGCCATCTTCTGCGGCCTTCATCCCACTCATATCAACCCGTGTGTCTCTGCGAAAGACCCGCCAGCCGCCAGAGCGCATTGCCAGTGGCACCATCACCAAGGGTGTGGTTCTGGACAGCACTGAGGCCCTGTGCCTTGCCATCTCTCGGAACTCAGAGCAGATGGCCAGCCACAGTGCCGTGCTGGAGGCTGGCAAGAACCTGTACACATTCTGTGTGAGCTACGTGGACTCCATCCAACAGATGAGGAACAAGTTTGCCTTCCGTGAGGCCATCAACAAGCTGGAGAACAACCTCCGAGAGCTGCAGATCTGCCCTGCAACAGCCTCCAGTGGCCCAGCTGCCACACAGGACTTCAGCAAGCTGCTTAGCTCTGTGAAGGAGATCAGCGACATTGTACGGAGGTAGCAGCAGCCAGTGCATGCCATCCAGAGATGCTGCAATCCATGGGACTTTTGTGCCTGCAAGGATGGGGGACAGAGGACTGGGGAGCTGGCATCTTGGCCCAGGAGCTTTACAGTGCATCAGGCAGAGCCAGGGCCTGATATAATCGGCCCTTCTGCTTGTGCTGTGCACCAGCTGCTGTTCTTTCCTCCCAGCCCAGGTACCGTAAGCCACTGTTTTCACTGCCTATGTGTGGGCCTCCTGCTCTGAAGACTGCAGCTGGCCTGCCAGGCCACCAGGCTCTGAGGTCAACTGGGAGTGCTCACAAGGGCTGTCCTTTCCATGTCCTTGCAGGAGAACATCCTCCTCTGGTGCACCTGGTCACCAAGGCATGGGAGGCCCTGTGCTTAGGACCTGCCCCAGAGAGCCTGTGCTCCTTGTTTCCTCGTGTGAAGGAAGCTGTTGATTTGAGGGTCATGAGGCGCTAAAGCCAAGGGCCTAGGTGGGTGTGGCCTGTCATCTGTTCTTTATCTCCTCAGAGTGCCCTGCAGATCATGGGTAGCAAGGTTGAGTTTCAGGGTGGCAGTCGCTCATTGGCCAAGATTAAGGTTCCGGGGGGGCCCAAAGATCTGAATTTGTGAGCAGTCGTCTTCCCCTCCCCTGCTCCTGAGGTCAGGCCCATCCTCTCTGGTCCTTGCCTTGATGGCGAGGGTCTGGTTTTCTGGTGTGATGATGAGGGTCTGGTTTTCTGGTGTTTTTGAGCATTTCAAAGCTCTGCACAGAAAGGAGCAACCACTCGGCACAGACAGGAAGGACAGACTGCGGGCCCAGGGCTCTCCTGAGCCCTGACTGCTCCTCAGAGCTGCTGCTTGAATACCGAGAACGGTGCTTAGCCTAGTGTCCTGGGAGGCACCGCAGCACGGGCTGGGGCGCAGTGGACTCTACAGGCTTAGCCAGGACCAGAGCTGAGCACACAGACAGGTTGTGTCTCCTTGACTGTGACACAGAGCAGCCAGCTGAAGAGCAGGGTTCCCACCTTGGCTTGTACTGGGCCAGGCCAAGCCACCTCCACACTCCCTGCTCCTGCTCTCCGCTGCACTGCTCTGTGCTAGGCCCAGGCCCACACCAGTCACCTAGACTTGGGTTGTTTTTTCTGTAGAGATGACTTCCTCTAGATTGTTCTTCCATGGTCCTCAGCACATCACCTCCTTGCCTCCAACAGCTGTTCTGCAGCCCAGAGGAGGCAGTACCACACTGCCAGAAGCCTTGAAAACCCAGACACCCCCATGCCCTGACACTATGTTCACAAGGTACCCATCTGTCATTTCTGACATGATGTGCCACTATTTTTTGCATTATACTTTGGTATTACACTTTTTTAATAGACATGCTCTCTTATAAATGACATGTAAATAGTTCGCCGCTGTGCCCCCTCTGGCACACCAATGGCATTCCTTTTTTCTCAGTCCAGTACATTTTGTTTCTGTATATGACTCCGTTTTTTTGAATCCAAATCTCTCTGTAGTATTTTTTAAATAAATAAGTGTTTACAGAACTCTTGACAGATTGCTTGATCTGTGATTCATCCTTGCTACCCCTCATGTCCCAAAGGGTCACAACACAGTTGTCTGTCATAAAACAGAATACTGGCTGCCATCCACCAACAGGATGTCTTGGCCACTCTGTGTCCTCGGCACATAGTTATCAGCTAGCTGCCCAGCTCTGGTCAGCCTTACAGCAGGTGGCAGCATCCTTTGCCAGGCCTGGAGTAGGAGAGTCGTAAGCTCTGAGGTTCTTGCTGGCGGGGTGAATCCTCCCTGGCATGTCTCTGTATCTGAGCCTACTTCTGCCCTGCCTTCAGCTACCCAGTACACCTCCAGGTGTGTGGCTTCAAGGTGCCAGCTATCACATTTGAGAAGACAGTGGATGACTGGAAGCTGAGGGAAGCAGAGCCTCTGGCAGGCTCTGGGGGTCGTGTTTTAGTACAGCCTCTGCTGGGGACCATGAATGTGGTGCCCTGCCACCCCCACCAGCTCCATACAGCCAGCTCTCTTCCTCTGTCATCGCATTACAAACGGGGGAAGTGGCTCGGAGCTGTCCAGCGGCCCTTCTAGACACTGGCCCTCCTGGTTTTCTATAGCCAATCTGAAAGGGACAGTGGAAGGTTCCAGGGACAGCCACCATTACTAGCACTTGTTCCTTTGTGCATGAAATGGACCACTCATGGTCCTCCCCATGGCCTCAGGCAAGTACTACAGGCCTGTTTTCTCAGTGCTTCATGTGAGGCCACGGAGGTGAGACATGTCACCTCGGCCCAGGGCATAAAATACTTTCCTATCTCTCAAGGTCCTGACGTGTCATCTGAAACTTAAGACTGGCTTTCTTGACCTTCTTAGGTCATAGATGCTCTCTGGAATCTAATAGCTGTGGGTTGCCCAGAGAAACGCTCCTCTGCACATGACCATTCTGAGGGGCCAGCAAGATGGCAGCCCGGGCAAAACACCTACTAAGCCTGACATCTGAGTTCAATCCCTGGGACCCACATGGTAGGCGGAGCAAACCGACTGTTGCAAGTTGTCCTGACCTCAACGTGTACACCATGGTGCCTGTGCGTGCACACATGAGTATGTACACAAAAGGAAAGCAGAAATGATAGAGACTTCTACCCATAGACGTGAAGTTAGTAAACCGTGCTGTTTGCATTGGGGTTCTGGGGTACAGAAAGACCCACTGCGCATGTCAGGCTCAGGAGAGGACGCCAGGTGGTGCTGGCTACTGGGTGTCCCTACTCGTAACAGGCACATATTCTGGGAGCAGCATCAGAGACAGGTCCCCACCTGAGCTCTTGTTGCAGACACCAAGTCACCTCATGGAATGCTTGTGCCATCCTCTGGCACTGTCCTCTGAGGCTCAGAGAGGTGAAGCAGCTTAGCCAAGGCCACACAGATTGTACCTACCAGATCAGGTAGTTGGTAGACAAGTACAGATGGCTACATCCTGCCCTTTGAAAGCACCCTGCAGGCTGGGATCTGTAATAGTAAACTGGTTGACCTTGCCTCACAGACCCAGATTTAACTCAATGCCATCCCACTTCAGTGTTCTGGGGAAGCCCCCAACCCCGTGTCTGTGTGTCTGTGTGTGTGTCTGTGTGTGTGTGTGTGTGTATGTGTGTGTGTGTGTGTGTGTGTGTGTGTGTGTGTGTGTGTAGGACAGATGTCAATGTTAAATGTCTTCCTTTGTTGTCAGTGTATTTTTCAAGGCATTCTCATTGACCCTGAAGTTCACCACTCACCAGTTAGCTAGGGTGGCTGGCCAGTGAGCTCAAGGGATCTACTTCAGTTACTACCACCCACTCTGCCCACCTCCAAGCAGAACTGGGATTAGAGACATGCACCCAGGTCTTATATGGGGGCTGCGTATTTGAACTCGGGGCCTCATGCTTACATGGCAGGCACTGTACTTACTGCACTATCAGCCCCCTGGGAAGTCGTTTCTAAGTCTGGTTTTGCACAGATGACATTAAGTGGGACCAGACTAAACAAGCACTCCCAGCCATACCCCATCATTGGTACTGCCTTCATCCCTGCTAGTCACTTGTCTCTTGACCCAGACCCTGGTCCAGCTAATATTAATTCTGCAATCAGACACCTCTGGAATTCTGATCCCCGCCCCAGGGTCTTTGGAACTTGGGCCTACAGACCATGAGCACAGGGTGACCAGAAACTCAAGGTTGGAGTCTGTGGGTCTCCTGTGGTATCTTTGGTACTGGGGCAGGTGGGGATGGGCATCTAGCTGACCTGGGCCTTTGTTTTTTCTTCCTCAAGCATTAGTATTTCAAACAAGGAAAATATGGACGGCTATTTCCACCCATCTTAGCAGCTAATAACCTGTAGATGTGCACACCATGGGGAAGATTTGCCTTTTTCTTTCATTTTTTTGTTCTCTGAGACCAGGCCTCATTAGTCCAGGGTTGCCTCCATCTCGCTCTGAAACCAAAGCTGGCCTTGAACTTCTGATCCTCCAGCGTTAGCCTCCAGAGGATGGGGATTACAAGCCCGCACCACTACGCCTGTCTCTTGCTTGTGTCTTGAATAAATACAGTGAGCAGCTACAGACAGCTCTCGGGTTGAGAGCTGGAGATGCCAGGCCAGCGGTAAGCAGCCTGGGGCTGGGTCTGCCCTGGGGTGGTGTTTCCCAGAGCCTCCCCTTCCCCAGTCTATAGAAGAGTGATTTCCTCGTTCCCAGGAGGGCAGAAGAGGGCCTAGACCTTGCCAGAGTGTGAGAAACTTGGGGGCAGGGGTTAAAGAGGGAGTTTAGCACCACATAGGCGAAGTTGGTCTAGCAGATCAATGCTTCAGCAGTCTGAGTGTTCTGATTTTCAGGGCTGTTGAGCTCCAGCGTACAAGCAAACTGGAAAAAAAAATAGCTGTGTTGGTTCTTTTAACGATTAAAGGTAATGACAGCAGCTTCGTTCCTTTGAAGGCCTCCCCCTTCATCTCAGTCTTCTCCATCATGGTTAATCTAATCCTGCTAAATTAAGAGCCTGCCAGGCTTGGGATACAGCTCAGTGGTAGAGCGCTTGCCCACCATGCACAAGGGCCTGAGCTAGAGCCCAAGCAGTGTAAAATAAGAAAACCCAAAATGAGCCAGCACCTACCCGCAGAGTGAGTGTGTAGGTCACTGGGTCTCATGGGCAGTATACAACCTGGTGAGTGAAGAGAAGGGCCAGGGCCCTGGCTCCAGGGTGCCCGCCCTCCCGCCCCGGCTGGTGGTCTGTCTGTCTTTCTGTCTCAGTCTGTCTCCTATGTGTATGAATGAGCCATGGGAGAGGTTGAGGCAGGCTAGTGCCCCACAGAAGCAGTGCGGGCATCCCTGGCAGGTGAGAGAGCTGGGTGGAACTCCAGTCGCCTGTGTCTCGGGGCTGTCTTCACACACTGACCCAGGGAGCCTGTCAGTGTCCATCATGTCTCATTAGCAGGGAGCAGCAGCATCCCTCTGCTGGACACGCCCTCAGTTATGTCTTCCTGAGATGGTGGGGAAGGCAGAGAGATGTGTCCCACAGATTCTGGGGCCTTTGCCTTGTCCCTGTGACTGCAGCCTAGGATGTGCAAGGCCCACGGGAGCCTAACGTGAGCTCTGGGGAAGGCTGTGTACCACAGCGTCGGATGTTTGGTTCTGGCCTCCCTCCTCACCTCACATCCCAGCCATGCTCCCCAGTCAACACAGTTCTTTTGTGACTCGGATCTGTCAGCCTTAATGAAGTGGCTTCCTGGCTGCTGAGGACTGAGAGCTGCTACTGGGGACGTAAGTCACCAATAGAACGGAAAACACTGGAATACTGTGAGGTGCCAAGCTGGGCCTGGCCCAGTGTGGTTCTAAAAGGCTAATAAAAATCTACCAATTAATTGTGACAGCTCAATGGAAAATTATTCAATTGTGAACAGGGCAAGCCGCCACTCGCAAGGAGGAGGGGAGATGTTGCCATGGAAACATCAATATAAGTCCTCATCTCAGCAGTCACAGCCAGCCCTGGAGTGAGCTGCTTCTGACGGGTGTGTCTGACCTGGGATGGGATGTAGGAGACTCAGCAGCCTTTGAAAGGGATGCTCTGCCTGGCCCCAGGCTGCACACAGCCCAGACTGAGCCCCCACCAGGTGGAGATGTCATCCCTCCCCCACCCCACCCCACACTCCTTATTCTAAGAAACATAGGGAAGGAGCAGGGAAGTGAACAGGGAAACAGCCTGTGCCGTGTCTCCCTGTACCTTCACCCAGGTGCCAATTAAGGGGCTGGTAGGAGAGGCGGACGGGGTCCAAACAGCCTGATTTCCATCTCCCCAAAGTGAAGGCTCCAGGAGCTCAAGAAAAGAAGTTTCTGGGGCCCAGAGGACCCGGAAGGAGGAAGCCGGCATTCCATTATGGTACTGTAGTTGTTATGACTGTTATTTCAAAAGATACACACAGCACACTCCTAGTTTAGGTATCTGAAATTCAGCCTTGCCTGGCAGAAAACCATCCCTTCCGAGTTCAGGTCCCGTGAGGCCCCGGACTTAGCAAACACTCCCCTGGACAAGGCCAGCTGCCGGAGGGGATGGGCTGCCGGAGGGGTTGGGCAGGCCATCAGAAGGGCAGCTTGGTGCCACTGCTGCCCACTGTGGGGCTTTCTTGCCAGAGGCATCTTGTGCTAATGGGGTGGAGAGCACACTTGCTGTCTTGGGTTTGTGTTTGGGTGGGTTCTTCTTCCCCCCGTCATTCGTAACTCTCAGAGCCACATGCTAACACAGCGGAGTGTGCTCTCTCATGGTGCTTCAGATGTCAGCTACCAGCGTCCCTGTGGGGGCCGTCAGGACTTTGACTTCCTGCAGTAATCTCGCAGCCCACCTACCATCCAATGAGCAACAGAGCCAGAGGCCAGTTATTTTCCCAGCCCCAGTGCCCTGCCCCTGGGGGCTGGGGCTGCTCCGCAGTCAGACCACTGGAGAAAGAGGGCGGCCGGCACAGACAGCAGCCTGAGCCACGGGTTGGGATGAGGACCTTCAGCTTAATAACCAAGACACATTTGCTCTCCTCCTGTGGGCTTGTTTTTTTTTTTTTTTTTTTTTTTCGGGGGCGGATGATTGTTCTTTGTTTTTATTTATTTTTTAAACACCATCCCAAGTTTTTCACTTTAGCAAAGTTGGAAATAAAAAGTTGAGCACACATTTATCTACCACTAATTCATTACGATAGACCTTTGCTCTCTCCGAGACTGGGTCCTGGCGGGGTGGGGGTGGGGGGTCAGGGGCAACAGTGGAAAGACAGACAGACAGGCAGAGTCCACAAAGGCCCTCACCGGCCAAAGCGAAAGCTGAAGCCTCCCTTCCTCCTGCTATAGCTGCTGAGCTCCTCTGCCAGGGTCCCCAGGGGGCCGCTGGCCTTCTCTGAGTCAGTGGGCAGGAACCCTGCAGCCTGGCTGCTGCCATCCTGCCTCCCTAGGCGGAAGCCGGTGTGTTCTCTGTGTGAGGCCTGCAGTTCCTTGGCCACCACAAGCAAGGCCTGTGGCTGTGGTACTCTCGGCCATGGGGAAGGACCTTGCACCGAGTGGGGTCCGTGTCCCTCAGCCAGGTGGACCCTGCTCATGGCTCCGACGTCTGTAGGTCCCCTTCTGTCCAGCAGGGGAAAGCAGGCACTCAGTGGCAGCAAGAGGAGGTAAGGCAAAGAGTGGAGGCTCCTCATCTGAGCAGAGGAAGGAGAGGAGGGGGTTAGTGGCCAGCATTTGGTCCTATGCACTCCCTGGCCCCAGGTTTCCCGTGACAGCCTTTGGAGGGATAGCTGCTGGCTCAGCTTAGCCTCAGAGACCAGCCTTTCTTCGCCACGCCACCGCCACGCCACGCCACCGTAGGAGCTGGCTGTCCCAATTAGGCTTTTTCTCACTCACCTGCCGCCAAGGAGCTGCCTGCCTTCGTGGCGCAGTACTGGAGTGCCACTGCTGCCAGCTTGCAGAGGTGCCCGGGTGGCCCTCAGGGCTCTGTGCATTTGGGTTCAATTTTCTATTATAATTATTGACTCTGGGCCCGTGGGCAGAGTGAGAAGCAGTCGTGTTTCAACTTGATAATAGGTCTAGTTGGTCTGCTGGGAAAGCCCACTGTCTCCCTAACTCAGGGACAAGCTGCTCCCAGGACGGGGAAATGGGTCTGGTGGTCCTTGTGTAACTCAGATACCTATCTGGGGAGAAGCCAGTGACAGGGATGGGGACAGCCAGCACCACTGAGCTCACTGGACAGGACAGGCTTTGGGCTTATCTTCAAGATAAGTTTGCTTATCTGTCCAGCAAACTGCACCCCACCACATGGCTGGAGTGGGGGCTCAGGGCTCAATTGGCCATGTGGCTTCTTGATGTACCAGGCCTCAGGGAAATGATTGCTTCCTGCACACAGCCATCCAACCCACCAACCAGAATGCCACCCCCGATTCTTCGGACTCAGAGGCACAGGGTTTGCCTTAGATCCTACAGCCTTCTAAGGGAGGGAGCTGAGTTTAAGGACCCTCATCACTTTGTATCGCCATGACTATCCCACTGTCACCGGTTGGCCCCACCCCTCTGCCTTGTTGGGAACTCCCTCATAGAGGAAGTCTGTCTTGCAGTGACCGTGGGTGAGCCAGACTGGGCTGGCTCGTCCTCTGAGGAGCCCCCTGAAGCTGGAATAGGAAGGGGGGTGTTCTTTCTAGAAACAGCTCCCTTGAAAACATTTCAAAGACGTGAGCTCAGTCAGAAAGCTTCAAAAACAACAGCAAAAAGCAGCCTGGCTTCCTACCCAAATCTAGCTCGCTAAGCCCCTTGGTCCCCAGGGGCTGGAGTAGCCTCCAGCCTGCTGCTGCTGCGGGGGCTTCCTCAGGCCCCAGTGGAGAGGGTTCCCCCATAGGGGACAGGCAAGTCTCTTTCTCTTTTCCCTATGACATGCATGAGGACCAAGGAGTAGTCTTTGTCCTCGGAGATAAACGCTTCCTTGCTGGCAGCCGACCTGTATTGGTGGGATGAAGCTGTGGGTCTCCCACGATCTGCCCTCCCCCACCCCGTGTGGTTCCAGGTGCCATGCCTGCCTGCACCCAGCTCACCTGGACAGCCCTCAAGTCCCCTGCTATACTCACTGTGCTGTGGGCTGCTCTCAGGAGGACAGGTGGATCCCTGGGCCCCAGTGCTAGGCAGAGCTACTTGGGTCCTGGTCCAGTAGGCATGGCCCTGGGGTTTCCCCGCTTTATGCAGAACCCTGGTGTCATGGGCCTCAGCCCGCCTGATTACTGTGCATTCCTGGTCCTAGGATTCCTTTGGGGTTGCTGGTGGTGAAGGCGGGGGCAGTGTGGGCCACAGGACAAAGACACAATGCGGACAGGATGTAGTCCGATGAAAGTGGCAGGCGCTGCCCTTTGGCGAGGGCATCATCGCCTGTGAACTGTGGGCACAGACCCTGCAGACCTGGGTGGAGACATCAGTGCCCACCCTCAAGCAGAGCATCCTGATGGTGCTGCCCTTGTGGCCTCCCTGCAGAGAGGGCGACCTTTCTCACTGCTGGGGGGCTGGGGAGGTCACAGATACCCAGTCCCTTCTGTAGGAAGGTGAGGTGTTCCGACAGCCTCTCTGGAGCCTTAGGAGAGGTGAAACCGGACAGGAATTCTTGCTTCAGAGGGGGCAGGGGACAGAACTGAGAACCAAGCAGCCCCTCTCCGGCTTCAGCTCTAGCGCTACTCCCAGTCCGTCCCACACCGATGGTGCACGCTTCTCTCAGCACTCAGCCCCATGGCTGGGCTGTCCCTGATGTCTGTACACACCCCAGACTTGGGGCCCGCCCTTCTGAACCCCAACTGAGTATGGTAATACCCACCTCCCTAGTAGCTGTCGTGGTAGCCTGGAGGCAGGGCATAGTGGTAGCTAGGTGTGGACCTTGGCAAAGGCATATGGCAGGTGATGAGGTCATGGTGCTTCTCATCACACACCATGGCTTCTCTTCTGCAGAGTCCATGACTGGGCGCTGTTCTTACCGGCCTGGCATCACCGCAGTGAGTGTGTGTCTAGGGAGGCTGTGTCACTGCACCTCCATGGCCCATTCCTTTTACCACAGATACCCTCTGGAAGCCGCCCACTGTGTCTGGCCACTACCCATTCTAGGGCACTATTCAGCCCAGTTCCTCTGGTGACTGATGACAGTGCCCCCCACCCCCCGCCAGGTGAGGCTTCAGCAGCTGTGGTAGGATGAACTCTTTCCAGACAGGACCCCTGGTGGCCAACCTGTTCTCAGCTCAGACTGGGTTCCCCCATGTCATGCTCTGCCCCTCAGGCCAGGAAGCTAGCTCACAAGTCTTGGCTGCGAGGGCTGGCTAAACTCCCGGGGCACTTTCTAGGCACACTTCTGGGCTCCTGCCGACATTAGTCTCTGATACTGGAGCCCCAGTTTCTTCAGCTGCGGCCTGCCATCATGGACCTTGGCAGCACCCGATATCCAGGGCAGTGTGGAGTCTGGAGCTGAGGTTGCATACGGTGCCCTCGGGCAGCACCCACCAAGGTCAGAGGCTAAGTAGAACAGGAAGCCGTTCTTCCAAAAAGTCCTAAGGCTCCCTGGGTGACGGTCCTGAGGGCCCATCTGAGATCGCCTACACCCTGACTTGTGGACCTGTCCTTGCGCATGGAGTGAGGGCCGGGACTAGATTGAGAGGACACATTCACCACAGCCAGTCTTGCCTGTGCCCTCCCAGGCCCTGAGCCAGCCCCAGGCTCTTGGCTTCATCTGTACTTACCTACGTAATTCCCTCCCAGAACAGGACCCAGCCTGAAAGCCCATCCAGCTACGGTCTCAGGCAGCCGTGACCCTCTGAGATTGATGATGTTACTGCAGTCCTCATGTCGTGAAGGTCATGTGGACCCACTAAGCCCTGAGGATGGCATGACCAGCAGGATGCCCTCCCCACAGGCGTTCACCACCACTCAGCACCCCCGACTCCCCACAGAGCCTTGGGGAGCTCTCTCCCCTCAGTACTGTGTCCTGTAGGTGGTGTTGTCCCCAAGCTCCTAGATAGCTCTAGAAAGCTCTGTGACTGGGTTAGTAAGACCTATCCAGATGGTTCTTGGAGCCACAGCCAAAGTGGTCCAGCTGAGGGAAACATCATGACAGCGGCCTAACAGGGTAGATGGGCAAGGCCCCCACCTGGGTGTTGTGCCTCCACACGGAGACAATCACCATGGGTTTCTGTGTCCTTTCCTCAGGCAACTCCATCTCTGTCCTCCAGCCCCATGACCTGGAGTGAGCGCCGAGTGGACAGGACGATGAGGGTCTGGTGGAGATGGACTCAGGACCCCTCAGTGCAGGAGTGAGGATGTCCAACTGTCCCCTGCTGGCGCTTCCCTTCACCATGCAGCTCCTCCAGCATCGGCACTCAGCACTGCCTTTCATGAAATAACCTGGGTGGGCCTCAAGTTGAAGCATCAAGTCAAGCTGAGCAATAAATAATTAGTCCCTCGGAGGGCCAGCTCCTCAGAGCCCCGGACCCATCCCCTATAGGGGCGGTTCACCACCACAGCAACACCAGCGACCCAGGCTCCCAGACCAGCCCTGCTGGGTGCAGAAGGCAGGCTTTACCCTCGCTTGCTCCCCAGGCTTGGCTGTCTCTGCCTAGCCACTGAGAGCACAGACACACCTGGTAAGCCAAACAGAGTGGCCCGAGAACACTGAGAGTCTACCTAGCTCTGCTGTGACACTGAGCGGGACAGGACTAGAGGTGAATGCTGGAGCTGGCTCACCACAAGACTTTATTGCAGACAGGGACACACAAGACACCAAGTGCACACCACCCCAAGTAGCATCTGTCCCACTCCATTTGCCCAGGGAGTGTTGCTCTGACCCTCAGAGCTCCACCCCAGCCCCAGGGCCCCATTGCACCCGCCCACCGACATGCACACCTGCCCTGCTCATCACAGCTAGCCTCGGGTCGGACCCCTCCCCCACCCCTGGTTCCACAGCAGCCTGACTCCAGACCTCTGGATTTATGGATCCCTGCAGCGGTGGGGTCACCACACAGGGTCGGAGAGCCTTCCCCGAAGGCAGATGAAGAAACCGAGGCTCTCGGAGGCCTCCAGACCATTGGTTCGGTGTTGTTTCAGCACAGTTCTGGACTCCACGAGTCTTCTGCCAGCATGTTGCTCCTCAAATGACAGGATGGGATTAGGGCAGCCATGGGCATTGCTCTTGCCCCTTGCCCACATCTCCTGCCTCAGGGCCAGCCATCTTGGTTGGAGCTGGAAGGTCACACTGTCACAGACTTTCTGGTCATCCAAGGCCCTATTCTCTCCCAGGAGTGCTCCTTGGGGACCAGGACCTGCGGTGACCATGGCCACAGACTCCCATGCTCCACCAAGAGGTGACAAGGATGAGGGGGCAGGGAAGTGATGGGCACCGATGATGCTACTTCTGCCAGCAAACACTAGTCCCCACTCTCACATGAGCCACTGATGTCACAGGAGAGGCACACGGCTCTAACCTGATCTTCCACCAGCCCAGGCTTCTGGGGAAACAAGGCGCTGTCCACTCGCTGCGTGCTGGCTAAGTGTCATCGGCATGACACGGGTGTAGCCAGTTTTGAGGCCTTCGGTGGAATCCACGGAGTCAGCTTGGGCTCGGAAGGAAGTTTTGATGGTTTGCAAGTTGAGACAGCCATGTGGCCAAGACCCTAGGGTGGGGCGTTGGAGACCCTGCCCCAGAAGGAAAGCAGGTGTGGCTCGGCCAAATAACATCATGGGACTCACTTGGGTCAACTTGACAATTCCATTGTCAAACCAATTATCAAACCATTATCTAGTGTATCAGTGACCACAGTCTGGTGATATCATGTCTCAGTGGACTTGACTTGTCCCCCAAAACTTTTCCCAGCATTCCTGCTTCCTGTGGGCACTCTGATCACTGATGACAGCCATCTTGCACAGACATCAGACCAGTGAACTCAAGCCAGGGCTGGAGGCTGTGGCCCAGTGTGTGGGACAGTGATCTCATCTGCCTTTGGAGGGTATACACTAGGAAGGTGAAGGCAGGGCTGTTGGGCTGGCCTCTCCCACTCTGAGGGGCTTTGTGCCCCCTTAGACAATTTGGCAAAGCCACACCCCCTCAAGTACCAGCCTGGTCTGGGTGAGGGCTTGGTATCCCTGGGGCAGTGGTTGGCCTCTGAAGGGCTACTGTCTCCAGTGTGACCAGACAGGGATGCATGTCACCAGCTGCCCCTGTCGGGATGAACTTCAGCTCCTGTGTTCTGCAGCCCAGCCCTGGCCCGGAGCCCATGCCTCCTTCGCATGCTCACATCTGTGAGTCCGTTAACATCACACTCGCGGGAGTTTGTTTGATGACACATCAGAAATCCCTCAGCACTTCTGAGCAGCAATGACAGAGGCGGCTGGCAGCAGCGGCAACATCAGCACCGGCCTCGGTGGTGGGTAGTGTCTGCCAGGGCCCACCTCTGCGATGAGACTAGATGCCAGGACAGAGAGGGAACGAGAAGGGACTTCCCTGTGCGTCCCGTGTCCTGTCAGAACTCTGGCTAACTTTGGGCTGGAACCACATTTCTTGTCACCAGCTGGGGACCAAGTAAGCAATAACTGGCCTTGTCCAGTACCTAAGATGGCTTTGACCCTCACAGAAGACCCGAGGCCCAACATGAGGGACTGAAAAGTTAGGACAGTCCATCAGTGGGATTCAGGCTTTGCTAAAAGTCTGGTGGAAGGAAAGGGCATGGGTCCCTGCCTGCCTGCATGCAGGTGTCCCGTTCTTCTGCCAGAGGAGGGTCACCATTGCCATCCTACCTTCCAGCCTTTTCAAAGCTTCCCACAGAAGCTGCTCAGCTGCCAAGCAGCGCTGAGGCTGCAGCCTGCCTTCCTGGGAGATCACCTGTAGGGGGCAATAGTGGGGTGCAGGTCCAGACGTTCAACCTGTTTGATGCCTCCAGTCTCCTGCCCCATTAGGCCCTGATGGCAGTGCCCATCATCACCAGCAGGGGGCAGCCTCTCTGCAGCGATAGCAGCCTTAGGTCTTGAGTCCCAAGGTTTGCTTGCTTCTACTCTCTTCTGGGAGGATACTAGAGGTTAGCAGAGCACAAGAGCCTAGCATAGCCCCACCCCAAGAGGCTCTCATTGGCTTAGGCCAGTCCCGCCCCTGCCCCAGAGGCAGGCAAAGTTGGACAGAAGCCATGGCTGCCATGCAGGCCAGGTAGACCTTGTTTGAGTGGGAAGCTTTGAAAGCAGCCAGTTTAAAAACCTCTCAGGTCTGCAGAGGCCCAGGGAAGGGTGGAATATAGGGCTGTCCAAGTCTTAGGACTTGGAACTTTGTAGACAGCTGTGCCCCAGGCCACAGGACAAGACCAGGCAATGTTCAGCCCCAGCAATTCGGGGTGTCTGATAAGAGGTGGGGCCTCCAGGCCCAGAGGGAGTGGGACTAAGGCAGACAGGCATCACAAGGCCTGAGCCTTCCACTTTGATCTGCTGGAGGGGTCTGGAACGCTGTTTGACCTCGCTCTTGATGTTCTCACAAAGCCAGGGAAAGGGGGAGGGGGTTGCTGCCCTGCCAGGAGGCAGCAGGCACAGCACAAGGGCCAAAGTTGGGGCAGGTGGAATTTGGGGTTGCCAAGTGCCAGTCCCACTGATAGAAAGGAGATCATGTCAGCTGATGAACTGCGAAGGAGTGCCACTGGCTGTGGGAGCTGAGTTTCAGGGCTGGCCCTAAGCCATCCCTAATGAGGAGCAGGTCAGCCATGCACAGGTGGGCAGAGAATGCTCTTGCAATGTTGGGCATGGAGCGGGCATGGAGTGAAATGTGCGGGGACTGGACATAACCAGAGGACACGAGGGCTGGGCAGGCTGCCAGCCTAGCGTTCCTCTCGGACCGGCCGGATCTTCATCTCTGAGAACTTGAGCGAATACTGCCAACCAGTCCAGGAGGACCACTCGACACCGTCGGCATAGGAGGCATGAGCACCACGCAGGTACTGGCCGTTGAGGTTGGATGTGTGGCAGTTACGGTACCACCAGGCCCCTCGGTAGAAGGCGGCACAGTTGTTCTCCGAGTGGTCGCTGTCCCGGTCCTTGGTGGTGAACCTCATGCCGCTATGCTTCAGAAGGGAGTCACCTGCATGGCACACACAGAGGGGACACAGGCCCCAGAGCACCATCCACCTGCCATGTGAGCTTGGGTGTACATGCATACCCAGGCAGCTCCCCTGCCAACCCCATGCCACATGCGTGCCTTCCGGCTGTTCCTGTGTCCAGGCTGCCTCTATGCTCCTCCCAGCTCTCTGATGCTCCACTCCTTCTGAGGAAAAGCCAGCCCAGAGGTCTCACCTACACTCTAATGGCCGGCCCCACAGAATCCAACCCCAGGAATCCCCTGGCTCCAGCTCCGGGCTCAGCTCGTTACTCTGTGAAATGTGGAAACTACCCAGGCTCCATAGGGATGCGGGGTGAAGACCCAATGGGAATTGCGGTCTAGATCCTGACCCCAGAGGGCAAAGGCCCAGTAGGCCACCTCTCCCTGCTGCACTGTGAGCCTCACCTGCAGTGCCCGAGTAGTCGGCCACCGTGAGTGGGTACCCATCCTCCTCAGGGTCCACAGAGAACAAGCCCACACCAAAGCTCCCATAGTGGGCATAGGCGGTGCCATTGTCAAAGTCTTCTAGGTCCACATGAAGCTCATAGGCTGCTTGTGTGGTCAGGGCGTGGATCCGCTTGAGCCCTGAGGAGGGGGAGGGGGAAAGATGGAGCAAGTCGAGGGATGCAGGGGATGCCCCTCCCACGCAAACGCAAACGGAGCTGAGCGCCTATGCTCAGGACAGCTGCCAAGTGTGCGCTCTGCGCTCTGGGCCGCTCCCTTTTCCCTACAGACATGATTTTGGCAGAAGCAGGAGACTTAGTTGTCACGCCTGGTTTTCTGTGCTCACTTTATGGCGGGATGTGCTCTCCAATGTCGTGTGTGTTGGCATCTCATGTCAGGTGTCCTCCTCTGTCCCACTCCACCTTATGCTTCGAGACAGGGTCTCTCACCGGAGCTGGAGCTCATGGATGCAGCTAGGCTGCCTGGACAGAGAGCTCCAGAGTCCCCCGCCCGTCTCTACCTCCTCAGAGCGAGGATTACAGGCACATGCTACTGCACCTAGTTTTATATGGGTATGGGGACCCAAATTCAGGTCCTCTTTTCTGACCGAGCCATCTCCACAGTCCCTCAGTTGTAGAGGTGACAGCTGGTAGAGAGCTGGTCAGAATTTGAAATTCAGACGGGTGGTGGCACCCTTACCTGAACCTGGCCTCTGCGCCTTTGCATGTGCTGTTTCTCTACGATCCCTTATGACCCTGTTACCATCCCGTGCAGCCAGAGGAAGGTGGTTGGCCTACCGTACTGACCCAGGCACCCTCTTCTTCTTCCATTCATCATTCTGGTTCTGGCTGGTTCCTTGTGAATTTCCCTGCCAGTTTAGTTCCCTAAACACAACTCTGCAGTCATTGTTTGCTGTGACCCCAGGAGGCACAGTGGGACCTGGTGTGGCATGCGCTCAATAGATATTTCTCAGTTCACAGAGCGAAGGCAGAGCCTGCTTGTTCTGCTGTCCCCAGGTCCTGGTTCTGCACAGACCTACAACCCCACCCCTTCCTCCCTGCCTCTAGTTCTCCCTTCCATTTTCCTGCCCGCTGGCCCTTGCGTCATCCCAGGGTCTCCCACAAACAGGGCACTTCCCTGCCTTCACGATCAGCTCTTGATTAAGAGGGCATTTAATTAAACGCCTCACAGGTTCGCAGTGCCTATGGCGTTCCATCAGCCCCTCCCCATGGGCCAGTATTTGGGTTACTGTGTGCGCAGAAGTTTTGTGAACCCTTCTTGGCTTAGCCTTGGTCTCCTTTGCCAGGCAACCTACAGCCCATCACAGGATCCCTATGCCCTCTTTACCCGCTCAGAGCTGCTGACTCTGTTCAGCCCAGAGACCTGCAGGATGTGAGGCTGGAGAGCTGCAAGAGCAGGCAATCCCACCACTTCCTGCCTCCCTGCCTGGGCTGTTACCCCAGAGCCGGTGGCGTCCAGGCAAGCCGCGCTCTCTCTCTGGGCATGGCTTGCACACCTGTTGTGTGCAAGAGGGCTGATGGATAGATGCGCAGGCAGCTGGGGGCAGTGACAACAGTCCCCACCCGGAAGCCGGCACCACTCTAAGAACCTCCTGCATAGTGATCAATCAGGGGACATCAGAACATGCTTAATTACAGAACCTCAGCGCAGCCAGTGACTGAGCCCACTGCACGCTGCCCAGAAACGGCTGGTGCGGGGAAGGACATGGCAAGGCAGGCACAATGATTCCCTATTGTACTGGACAGAGAAGGAAGGCTCGGAGAGGTGGAGTCCCCCAGCCAGATCACACAGCTGGCAAGCAGCAGAGCTGAACCAAGGCAGAAGGGCCCAGACTCTTACTTTTCTTCAGGACTCAGCCAGGAGAGACTGCATTTCCCAAGGGTGCTGAGAGATGTCCTTTCCCATCACTACATGGTCAGCAGGGCTCAGAGACCTGCAGTCAGCATGCCACGGCTGGGATTAACAGTACTGCTCTGGACACAGCTTACTAGTGCCTGCTGGGGCTGCTGGGCAAGCTGCTGGCGGGGGCGGGGCCTCTGAGACTCATCTCTCTTAGTTCTCGCTCCCTGCCCTTCCTCAGCCTATCTTTACTTCAGGAAGCTCCAGCTCTGGATGACCTGGGATTTCTGCCTGCCATGTCTCTGACTCCCTGTGCACTCAGTAACCCAAATGGATTGGGAGCTACAAGGCAGCCCAGTTGTCCCCCAGAGTGACAGAGGACCCAATACTGGTAGCACACAGTCACCCCAAGGCTCAAAGAGCTGAATCTAAGACACAACACACACACACACACACACACACACACACACACAAGCATAAAGGGGCTGACTAGATGCCTCCGGGGGTAGAGGTGCTGGCTGCCAAGCATGGTAACCCAAGTTCAATCCCTTGACACAGTGGAAAGATCTGACTCCCATAAGTTGTCGTCCGACCTCCACACACACCATGGCACACATATGTGAGTACACACATATACACACACAATAAATCGCAACAAATAAAATTAAATTAAAATACAAAACAGAACAAAGAAATGAAATTTAAAAACATGGCAAATAGTGCCTGAGGTATGACACCTAAGGTCAACCTCTAGCTAGAACACACACGCACACACACACACACACACACACACACACACACGCACACGCATCTACTCATACACACAAACATACACATCTACCTGCATGCATAGACCCACTCCACATACACACACACAAATTAAAACTTCAGGAAATAAACAATAGTGGAAAAGCAGCTAAGAGGTAAATTAATGAGCGCGAATGTGTGGTGTGTGTCCATAGCCACAGTATATAAAGAGCATCTGTAAGTCAACAGGAACAAGGGAAGCCCCCGGTGAGAAGGTGACCGAGGGGCAGAGAAGCAGAGGTGAGACCCACAGGGAGGCTGAAGCCCTCACAGTTGACATTCTTGTCAGGGCTCCTCGTCTGCAGAGCTAATCAAAGCCTTGCTTAAATGCTTCCTCCCCCACCTTCCGCAGCTGCTGATAGATTTCAATTAAGATGCCACTGAGCAGTGAGGCGCCAACCCTGATCCAAGCTTATGGGTGGGAAGCGGGAACAAGGCCTCTTAACTGGCTGCCACTGCTTTTTCCTTTCCTTGGGGTGGGTGAGTCCCTTCTAAAATATCATCGCATGCCACATTCTTCCCTTGGAGCCTGCCTGGGCTCCTCATACCCAGCATATCCAATGGGACTTGTGGCCCCACCTCTTGAACTTTCAGTTCATCGTCTGTAGAAGGGGATGATGGGAAGAGGGCCGCTCTCCTAGCTGGTGTGATGCCCCAGGGACCGATGTGTGGCATGAGCTCTCAGTAGACTCTGACCATGATCCAAATGGTGTGTGGCTTCTCCTCCCCATCTGTCACCAGGATGGGGCGGGTCCTGCCCTTCTAGAGCCCTGGTCAAGGAACATGGACTTAACTGATGCTGTGGGTCAGCATGCTACTGAATTATGGGCACCCATGTTCCTCCACCTTGCCATGGGTCCTGCCTTTCATATCCCGTGGAGGAACCTCCGCCCAGGATCTTGGCCCCTCAGAGGGTATATGGAGTTGAAAGTGCTGAGTGGATTGGCCACTCGCTGGGGGTGGCACACTCGGCATTCCCAACATGACCACTGCTGACCCTGAGGGCAGGGCAATGCCTTGGTCAACCCCAGCCCTCCTAACACCTGAGATGGGGCTCCTGCACGCACCAAGGATGGAGGGAGCTGCTAAACAGTCCCCAGAAAGGTAAAGGCCTCTTGCTTTAGACATAGGGTCCCTGGAACAGTCTCTCCCCACCTGGGTAGGGGACTGGGGAGCCTAGGCATCCTCCATCCGTCTGCCTCTTCAGTGTTCCCCACTCCTGATTCCCAAGTGTTTAGTTTGCACTTCAGCATGCACTTGGAGATCAAAGGACAACTTGTGGGAACCAGCTCTCTTCTTCCACAGCAAAGTCCTGGAGACTGAACTACAGTTCTCGGGCTTTGGGCCAAGCAATTTATCTGCTGCCTTATCTCCCTGGCATATTGGTTTATTATTACTATTGTTTTTCAGACAGGGTCTTAATATGTTGCACCATCTAGCCTGAAAATCCTATGCACACCAGGCTGGACTCAAACTTGTAGCAATGCTCCTGCTTCAGCCTCTCTAGTGCTGGGGTTACAAGCATGAGTCATCATGTGTAGGTTTTGTTTTACTGGTCTTGAAGTTTAAGGCCAGCAGAGGCCTGGAATTGGGGTCCTCCTGCCTCCTGGGTGTTAGGACCCCTCCACCCAACTTTCCCCGTCATATTTAACAGCTCCTGTCTGCAGGACCCACTTGTATAATGCTCTTCAGTTAGTTGGCTCTATTCTCATGGTTTTGATCACCTCCTGAGACTGGGATGGGATCCATTTACAGAAAGGCAAGGAGCAGGCAGAGCATGGAGTGTGCCCAGCATGGGGACACTTACCCAGCCAGTGCTCCCCTGTGAGCTTGCCAAAGCCCTCCCGGTATGCTTCCCAGCCTCGGAAGAAGTTCACAGAGCCGTCCTCCCGGCGCTGAAACACCTGCAAGGGGAAGGGAAGGTAAGCACGGGAGCCAGCACCTCAGGGCCCACAGCTCTTAGGCTCCCACCCTTTCCCACTGGCTGCCCACAGGGAAGGAGTGCGTGGGTGGGGACCAGGCCTTCCACTTCCCTCAACAGCTCCTGGCTCGGGGACTTGGAACAGATCAGGATCTCAGGAGCTTGTGTTAGCCAGAGGCAGGACTGACTGACCTACCACAGGTCCCTGGAATGTCCCTGCAAGGAGTCACCACAGGCAGGGCAGGCGGGTGGGGCGCCTCAGCTCCGAGGCTCAGCCCCCTTCTGCTGTGGGATGAGGGCAGGGGCCTCAGGCTGTGGCTCAGCTGGTAAATAAAATGCTTGCATGAGCTCTGGGGTTTGTCTCTGCCTATGCCAGGCATGGCGGCACAGCACTAACAGGCAGAGGCAGGAAGAGCAGAAGTTCAAAGTCTTCTGTGGCTACGCTAAAAATCCAAGGTCAACTTGGGCTTCACAAAATGCTGTCTCAACTAAAAGAGACAAAGAAAGTTAGACATGGGGGGCGGCATATGCTTGGTTGGGGTTTTTATAGGTGGTGTTGTCTGTTTTGTTTATTTTTGAGACAGGGTTTCACCTTGTACTCATCTATCCTGGAACTCATGTGCAGCCCATAGCAATCCTCCTGCCTCAGCCTCTCAAATGCTAGGCACACACTACCATAATCAGTCCATTCTCAACTTTTTTAAGCAACCCTTCACCTTATACTTGACCCCCAGATTCCCACCTCTCACACTCCGTGTAGAGACCAAATCACCAAGGGGTGTGGTACCCCTGAATCCAAGCCACTTCTCAAGGGAGGCCCAGAAGCCCAGAACAGGCTTCGAGTGTGACTCGGGTGCCAACCAGCCGCCGAGCCGCCAGAGCCGCCTCTGTTCTTTTTAATAACATTCTCCATTTGGGAGTGTGGAGTCCCATTGGTTAAATTGCCTTGAAATAAGGACGGTGCTGGTCCCGGCCGAGCTGACGAGTATTTACACGATTGCTGACAGTCCCGTTCCGGGGCCGCCGGGCCCACGCCGCCTTTCTGTTTAACAAGCCTTTTCCTGCTCATTTGCAGAGGTAGCGCCCACTTGCCTCCATCTGTGTCTGCGTCTGATGTCAGAGCTCTGGCTGCCACTTTCATTACTAAGCAGCCCGGTTCCGGCAGCTCGGAACCGCCCGGGTGCCCGGGCGGAGCAGCGGAGTCTGCTCGCGAGATGCACCAGGTCCCCAGGGACACGTCAGTCACAGGCAGTTGGGCAGCTCTGACGTCACGGGCTGGGGGAAAGATGACACTTTTTTCCTACTGCCCAGACCTGGTCCTGAAATTTGAAGTCCTCAGGAGGGACCCGCTGGATGGAAGGAAGTTCGATAAGGCTGGGGAGATCTGAGCGGTGTGGAGAGCCGTATTGACGGCCGCACATTGGGACCCTGAGCACGCGCCCTTTGAAAGGCTTAATCCTGGCAGAAGCTTAGGCCCTCTGGAAGGCGAAGGCGGCAGGCGGACTGAACCTGCTTCTGTTGGAGGAGGAGGAGATCAGCCGGAGCCGCAGGCTGGAAGCCCCTGGCAGGCTCACCTCCTATTGGAGGCTCTAGGGCCCCCACCCTGGGGACTCAGCCCAGTCAAATGGAGGAGTTGAGTTGCTAAGGGTCTAGACACCAGAACATGGCTGTGCAGTGGCTGCTGCACAGCCTCTGGTAGCAAACCCTTCGCCTCTCTAAACCTGTTTTGTCATCCGTGAAAGACCACGCATGGCCTGTGCGGACCCATGGGTGTGGATAGAGGCATAGTAGGTGTGCCGTCACGGCTAGCTGGGTAAACATGAGCCGGGTAGGCCTGGCCACAGTCCGCTTTGCTGCCCTCTCCATCCTACCCTAATCTCTCTGCCCAGTGCCAGCCCCGCACATCTCCTCTCCAGCCCTCCTGTGCGTGCTTGCTACTACCCCATTTCACACATCTAGTCCCCATCAGACTCTCTGGGGAAACAAAGTCCACAACACACGGTCCAGACTCTGCCCTCAGGGACCTTGGGGTAGGAAAACACAGATGGGCTGGTGTGCAGGGTACTCTCGACCACCACGCGCAGGACACAGAGCAGAGGAAGAATAGGTCTGCACAGAAACATGCAGCTTCCTGCAGGGCAGAGTCCTGGCCCTCACACTGGCCTGCCACAAAGTCCAGCTCTGTCCTTCCTCCTTACCCCTGTTCACAGCATCCCAGGACCTCCACAAAGGACACCTTGCCTAAAGTGAAATGGAAAGTGGGGTACCAGACTTCCAGTTCCCCCTGACACACCAGGGAATGAAACCCTAGTGGAGACCAAACAGGGAGGCCTGGTATGGAGAGGGATGTCAGAGAGAGAGAGAGGAAAGAGCACCTCCCACAGGCCCAGCTCAGGCTGCAGGTTGCAGTGAGGCCAGCTGAGCCCCTCCTGAAAGGCAGAGGGACCACTGAGGTTTCTGGATGGAGCCCCCCCCCCAGTTCTGCACCCCATCGCCAAGGACCTCAGAGCTGGGGCTGGTCCCAGCCTCCTTTCCAGATACTCTGCAAGGGCCACAATACCAAATTCCTGGAGCATTGCCTGATCCTGCCTTTTCCTTACCCTAAAGGGCACAGAAAGGAGTGTCCAGGCCATCAGACCAGATGGTGCTGAGACCATCACGTCCCTCCGTGACACCTGCAGTTCGCCAGATTCCTCCTCCAGCATGGACAGGGTCTGTGTTTTTTTCTGTGTTCTGTCTGTTATGGAAGGCGGAAGCAGGGACAGTGGCAAGGTAGCTGTCCCACCTGTCACTGTCAGCCACCACACTGTCCCCATTGCACCACGGACTCCACCGGAACGGTCACCAGACACACACACCCTGGGCCCACCAAGGCCTCTTGCTTCTTTTCTACCCAGCAAAGGGACACCGAAATTGACAATGGCCAACATTAGCTGGATGGCAGTGGCACATGCCTCTAATTCCAGCACTCTGGAGGCAGAGGCTCGTGGATCTCTGTGAGTTCGAGCCAGCCTGGTCTGCAAGAGCTAGGTGCAGGACAGGCTCGATAGCTACAGCGAAACCCTGTCTCAAAAAAAAAAAAGCCAACATCTTTGTTACATTGTTAGATTTGACTCTGAAGAAACCAGGGTTGACCTAGGGAGATAGATCAAAGTTGCTGGCCTTGTAAGCATAGGGCCTGACTTCAAATCCCTAGCACCCCTGTAGGAAACTAATCATGGCTCTATGCGCCTTTAGTGGCTGCACTAGAGGACAGAGATGGGGATCCCAGGAGCTTAATGGCCAGCCAACCTCAGAGAAACCAGTTTCTGGATCAGTGAGAGACCCTGTCTTGAGGCAATAACACGGGAGCGTGGGCGGCAACAGAGGAAGACATTCAGTGTCCCCCGAGGGTCTCGGCATCACAAGCATCGGCGCGCACACACCCACAAATCCGTGTGAACACACTATGCACTTGTATGCGCACATATATACACAAAGCCAAGCCAAGTGTGAGGGCACTCGTTGGGGCGGAGAGACAGTGGATCCCTGGGGCTGAATGGCTAATCTCTCCTACTTGGCAAGCTTGATGACAAGGTCTTAACTAAAAAAAAAAGTATATAAACTGGGCACGGTAGCACCCACCTCTTCAGGGGCCCCCACATACCCCTGCTATGGCTTTGGAGATGGAACTTTGAGATCTTCGGATCAGGGCTGAGGTGTCCACCTCCCACCCCACACCCAGATGCACAGTTTACACTGGACGCCAAGGCTGCAGGGGAATAGGTCAGCTGAGCCGCTTCCCACTGTGCCCTCTTCTGTTCCACTCTATTCGATTTAAAAAAGCAACGTTGAGCGCAACCCAGGAAATTGATTTCGCCACCTGCCAATGGATCCAGGCCCACAATTTAAGAACCGTTGCCATCAAGTTCCTGGGTTCTGCCAAGGGCCATGCAAGCCACAAGTCGAATATCAAATGACTGAGTGTCCCTGAACTCACGCTGATACCCACTGCAGCTCAGTGCATAGTCTGACAAATCCCAGAGGTCCATGTGGCTCGGGCTAGGCAGGTGGACAATACCAGGTGCTGGGCACACGGGAGTGCTTCGTCAGACTCTGAGGCCCAGGGCAAACTGCAGCTGTGGCTTTAGAGTTCTGAAAATCAGCTGGAGTTCAGTAACAGCGACAGGATGTGGGTTTTAATTAGAAAGCAAGGATCAGCTGGGTAGGAGGATGCCAGCCACGGGCCTGGAGTGTCCCGTTCCTTCGGCCCCAGGCCTCCCAGGTAGACAAAGGCCGAGGAAGCCAAGGCCAGAAGCAAAGTAGTTATTGATCAGCTCTGGGCCTACACTGGGTGTTGGCCCAGCTCCTGGGCTTCACTTGGCTTCCGGCTGGAAGGCGACAGAGAAACACTCACCGACGCCGAGGCCTCCTGGGCCGGTGCCATGAGTGGGAAGGCAGACAGCGCGTGTTTTCTTGGTTCGGATTCTTAAAACCCGGCCTCCTACCGCCACTGGCGCAGCTTGGAAGTACCACCCGGGGGCTCTGCCAAGGAGGCATGTGGTCCACATGGCCCTGCAGACGGTGCTGGGTGATTTCAAAGGAGAATCAGCAGCTACACTCGATGCAGTCGGTTGCTCTGAGAGGCTCAGCAGAGCCAGAACCAGAGGGCCACATCAACACGGCAGTGCCTCCTCGGCCTCCCTCTCCACAAGCCTGGGCCTGGTGGAGGCTCCAGAATAACCCTGCCTGGCCCTCTCCATGTCTGCAACAGTACTGAGGACAAGGAGCTTGTATCCTACGTATCCAACAGATTGCACGGGTCTCGTACCAGAGTCACATCGGGTGGGCTCCCATCTAGCAGTTGGCGAGACCAAAACTGGGAATGTGGATGACCTTGGGAGTTTGAGGTGGTCAGAGATTGAAGATGGCAGGGCACTCCCTATGGAGATGTCCTGTGGCCTGGTGGATGAGCAATTCAGCCTGCACACCTGGATTCCAGCTATCTCTCAGTTCCAGGAAGCATTCCAGGGTAGCACCCAGGGGCCACAGTACTACAGCCTCACCCCAATCACTTCCCAAGTTCCGGCTTCTCCCCTGGAATCGTGGCTGCCACTGAGGATGTTGTGAGCTGTCAGACATGGATGAGTACAGCATTCAGAGAGCTGGCAGTCCCCAGAGACAGGCACACAGGCTGCAGACACAGCGCAGCTGCATTCAGCCTCTGAGGCCTGCGCCTCAGTCTCCTTATCTGTTATATGGAGATTCTAACAGCCCTATGCCCCGAGGTTTATATGAGGAATCAGAGTGCTTGTTCAAGAGCCAGGGACACAGCTCGGTTGGTAAAGCGCTCACCTAGCACGCATGAACAAAGTCCAGGTTCCATCCTCAGCACCTGGGGGGGGAGGCGGAGAAGCGCCCCAGAAATCCCAACACTTGGGAGCTGGAGGCAAGAAGACCAGAAGTTCAAGGTCATCCTTGGCTACACAGCAACTTTAAGGCCAGCCTGGGCTACATGAGACCCTGTCTCAAAATCAACACACACACAGTGCTAGTGCACAGCATTCAGCAGGGTTCAAGGATGCTCTAAGCAGTTGGGAACCCCCTCTGTGGGGACTGGGGTGCTCAGGGAGGTAACTGTGCTGGGAAGTACACTGGGCAGCTTGAAGAAACTGAGGCACTAAGAACCAGAGGGTGGAAGGGTGCTCCCCCACAGGACCCTGAGGCAACGGTGGTCCCCTAAACCTTAGAATGTCCCCAGGAGGGGGTGCTTTTGATCTTTTTGTTCTGTGGGGCTGGGGACAGGCAGGGGCCTCAGCCAGCCTCCCAGACCTGCCCAGTAGGTAATTCTGGGAGTAGAGGCAGGAGGAGCCAGGGAAAAGCTCAATTCTTACTTTGCAAGAACAAAGAATTTGGAGGTATCCCCAAATGTGCCCTGCCCGCTTCCTGGGGCTTTCTGACTTGGGAGAAGTCCTGAAGCCTAACCTTCCTAAGCCATGTTTTCCCCCTCCTTGAGCCCTTTCCTTGCTCCTGAAGATGAACCAAAGTCAGCAAGAGCTGACAGCACACAGTAGGTCTGACAACTGCCCCAAACCAACTGACGGCACACAGAAGGTCTGATCACTGCCGCCAAACCAGCTGATGGCACACAGTAGGTCTGATCACTGCCACCAAACCAACTGACGGCGCACAGTAGGTCTGATCACCGCCCCAACCAGGCTAATGGCACACAGTAGGTCTGATCGCCGCCCCCGAATCAGGCTAATGGCACACAGTAGGTCTGACAGATGCCCCTCCAAAACCAGATGCTGGGTCCAGAAGGAAACGGCCCACTCCTTGTTTGTGACTGGAAATGGTACCCCCGGACTTGGCATCCTGCCACATCTATCGGGCTTGGCAGCCACTGCCTGCCAACTCTGGCAAAATACTGCTCTGAGCTGCCATTTGTCAAGTGCTGTGCTGAGCGTTTCACATGTGGCGCCCCATGGACACTGTGTGCTACCCGATGGACACCAGAGTTGGGGAACTTGCCCTGCTCTGGGTGGAGGTAGCCTCCTCTGCCAGATCAAGAGAATAGGAAGGGGTGGGTACCAGTCTCTCCAGTCACTGTGAAGGTGGGTGGGCTCTGGGCAGCAGCATGGGGACATTTTTGTGGCCCATTGATGCCACAGCAGGTCACTGACTCTCCTGAGGGGAGAGGGCTGGCCCTGGTCTCCCCTGCTAGTCTGGTGGCCTGGCCTCCCCAGCACAGGGTCCCCTGGAGCTTTTCATCTCTCTCTGCGCTGCCTGCCTGCCAGGATCCTTTGAAGTTCTACAGGGAGGGCAGGACATTCCTCCTGCCCCACAGCCTATGGAGGAGAGAAGAGGATGTGGGGAAGGGGGGCTTCCTCTTATATGGAGCCAATTAGAGGCATATCTGAACCCATGACCCCACTCGCTCAGTGGGAAAATGCCTGGTGGAGAAGGCTGCGGAGCAGGAGGGGTCAGCGTGCACCAGCCAGGTGGGGTGGGATGGGGAGTAAGTGTGTGTGCCTGTGCACAGCCAGGTCGGGTGGGATGGGGAGTAAGTGTGTGTGCCTGTGCACAGCCAGGTCGGGTGGGATGGGGAGTAAGTGTGTGTGCCTGTGCACAGCCAGGTCGGGTGGGATGGGGAGTAAGTGTGCATGCCTGTGCACAGGTGGGGTGGGATGGGGAGTAAGTGTGTGTGCCTGTGCACAGCCAAGTGGGGTGGGATGGGGAGTAAGTGTGCATGCCTGTGCACAGCCAGGTTGGGTGGGATGAGAAGTGTGTGTGCCTGTGCAACAGCCAGGTGGGGTGGGATGGGGAGTAAGTGTGTGTGCCTGTGCAACAGTCAAGTGGGGTGAGATGGGGAGTATGTGTGTGTGCCTGTGCAACAGTCAGGTGGGTGGTGTGTGTGTGTGTGTGTGTACCCGCACATGCCTGTGCAACAGCCAGGTGGGGTGGTGTGTGTGTATGCACATGGGTGTGCCTATGCTACAGTCAGGTGGGGTAAGGTGTGCATGCGCCCTGAGTCCTTGCTGGAGATGTGGGACCCACCCATGATTACACAAAGATAAGGCTTTGGCAATGGCAATATGTCCTTCTCCCCTTCCCATGGAGGGAAAGGTCTTCATCTAAGAAGTGCTACAGTGCAGGGACAGTGTAGGTGCTGTGCCAAGCCCAGGTGATCATGAGAGGACACAATTCCTGCCCACCCAGGACAGAGGTGGTAACCTGTGACAGGCGCAAGGAAGGGGTGTGGAAACGAGCCAGGGTGGTCAGAGAGGCCTCCCAGAGGACATGGCGGAGGTTAATCTGGGTCCAGTGAGGAAGATCTCCAATCTGGGTCACAAGATCATCCATGGCTGCCCTTCCTCATTTTCTGGAGTAGGGGCAGGTGTCAGGTTCAGCGGTGTCCTCGATGTTCCGTCCCACACTCCCCACCCACACAGTGATCATGGGACAGCTCGCAGAGGCTGGGTCAGGGGCCACGTGAGCCTAAAGGTCACCTTGAAGCATAGTCCATCCACCTGCTCTGAGGTCTCCCCAACCTCAGAGTCCCAATGGCATTGTTCCCACATGGCACCCCACTTCCAGAAGCAAGGACTCGGGGTCCACGGAATTCATGCTTCAGAGTTTTACCCTATTCTCTCCACACCTTGCCTGTCAGGGGCACCCCTCCCTGTGGAAACCCTGTGATACTGAGAACTCGCTGGAGTTCTCCAGAAAGAGCCCAACCCCGTGGACCCATCCCCCACAGGTACCACTGCCCACTGTTCCCTGACTCGGACCCTTGTCTATCAGGTATGCCAGCAATCTGAAGCTGCCTTAGACTCTGAACAAGACTTGCGGCTCCCACTCAGCCCCTCTTCGTCTCCCATCACCCGGTCTCTAGACTAAGATCAGGGCCTCTCCAGTGACCCTCAGCCTTAATGCAAGCCAGCTCCCTTGTCCATTTGCCCTCCCAGCTGAGAGCTACTCCGCCTCATTCCCAGCTGGCTCCCTGTGGCTGGTGCTCAATTAATTGTTCAGTAGCAATTAATTGCACCGACTTGCCTCAGGAGGCTTGGATTTTCCCTGGCCAGGCTGGCTGGGTAGCAGGGGCAAACCTCTTGCTATCTCCGGGCTACCCGGCCGGCCTTTGGGAGTAGAAGACGCATAGGGGGCAATGCCAGACAGGAAGTGGTCTTCAAAGACAATATGCCTCTCAGACTGAGCCTGTCTTTTCTACTCCAGTCTCCAGAGGGCAGGCTGTGACAGAGGAGTCTACTCAGGGTCTGCTGGGGATGACCATGCTGTGTTGGGGCCCGAAGCTGGGCAGTTTTGATGGGGAACCTAATGAGGATGGATGGCCTGAGAGGCCAGCACCCTCCCAAAGAACAACCGAGCGTCCAGGAGATTCTGTGCGGCAGGGGGGTGAGCCTGACAGGTGCCCGCAGGCATCTGGGGGAAGATTGCTTCTGACGGAAGCCAAATGGATATGAACGCTTACCAGCCGCACAAGCACTTTGCAGACCACTGCAGCCTCTCCTGCAGAGACCCCCATTCAGGCATCAAGGCTTCAGGTCTAAGCCAGGCACTGTTCCTCACCCATCCCTGCTAATCGTCCCTGAAGCCAAGGCCGAAGGAATTACCAGGCCCAGAGCCTGACTGACTTCCCAGGAGATTGAATCCAAGTCGGCCTGAGTGGAAGACAGACGCACGGCCATGGCAGAGCCTCAGCCAGGCACAAGCCCATCCTAACCCTTAATTCTGATTTCTGGGCCTGGCAGGGGCCCCCTGACTGTTCTGCCTGCCTAGGGATCCCAGAGGTGGAGGCCATAACTCAGACTCTTTGCAGTTAGGAAAACAAAAGAGCTTTTAACCCCAGACACGGATCCGGTACATTTAAAAGCTCTCCCCCAGAGCCTGAAGACAAGTTTAGAGATATGTCCATCTTCAGGGTCTCCAGGGATCCTTGGTTGCACTCAGACTGGTTCCTAATTGCAGACTCTGCCACGCTCCTTCCTTGCTCACTCTGCCCCCCCCAATCTCCATCTCCCCTCTGCTGGGGACACTGACCCTTTCAAAGCTGATTCACACTGCCCTGCCCTACAAGTCCCAGGTGCTCTCCTGAAACACTCCCTACCCCCTGCCTTGTAGTTTTATCTAAGCCTTAAACTCCCCCATTGACCTAGACCTCAAACACCAGAAACAGTCAGTGCCAAGGGTCTTGGGTAAGCAATGGAAGCAGCCCGTGGGAGGCCAAGGTCAGACACGTGGAGAGAGGTTGGCTGGCTACTGGGAGCCACTGGGATTGTATCCCCCTGAACCATGTGCAGCCTGACGTGAGGTGGAGTGGTATTAAGCATCTGGGTTACTGTGGTGGCCTGTGGCATCTGTAGGGTCAGGCCCATAAGAAAGATACTGACTAGCTTCCAGGTCATCCTGAACCAGAACCCGCACTACCCCCAAGAAGCACAGAAGTGGACTTTGCAATTTCTTAAAACAAAACAACAAAAAAACCTGCATGAGCCAGGCCTGGCAGCGCCACCTTTAATCCCAGCACTTGAAGACAGAGGCAGACAGATCTCTGAGTTCAAGGTCATCTTGGTCTACAGAGTGAGTTCCAGGACAGCCAGGGCTGTGCTGACAATAAGCAAACAAAAAACAAAGACTGTGTGCGTGTGTGTTTGTGTGCGCATGCACGCACTAAACTGCATGCCTGTGGAGGCTTCAGCGTGACGTCAGGTATCTTCTTCAATAGCTCCCACCTTATTTTCTTGAGACAGTGTCTCTCCTGCGCCTGGAGCTCAGTGATGGGCTAGACTGGCTGAGCAGCAAGCCCCGGAAGCCTCCTGTATCAGCCTCCCCAGAGCTGGGGTGCCAGGCTTGAACAGCCAGACACAGCTCTCACACAGGGCTGGGTATGGACGCCGGCTATTCTGCTCGTGGGGCTAATGCTGTGGCCAGAGGCATGGCTCGGTGGGTAAGAACTGAACTGCTCTTACGGAGGACTGAGGTGGCTCGCAACTGTAACTCTAACTCAGGAGGTCTGACGTGCTCTTCCACGGTCTCTCATACTCATGCGCATGCCCTACATGGATACACGCAAGTGCACAGGGTTAAAATAAAAATCAAAGCCAGGCGGACGTGGCGCACACCTTTAATTCCAGCACTTGGGAGGCAGAGGCAGGCAGAGCTCTGTGAGTTTGAGGCCAGCCTACTCTATAAAGCTAGTTCCAATACAACCAGAGTCATAGAGAAACCATCTCAAAAAAAAAAAAAAAACAGAATAAATAACAGTCTTGTGAAGAATCAGGACTCAGAGAACTTAAGTAACTTACTTAAGATCACACAGCGAAAACCACATCATTGCCAGATCCGTAGATGGATGATGGAGTCCAAATATTACTTAATAGGTCACACTGCCTCCTAAATAGAGGGTTTAATAACACAATCCCGTCAGCTGAATTCCACACACGTCCGCAGACACTTGAGGATGATGAGCATCCCAGCTCTGTCCCCAAACAGTCAGACAACTACTGAAGTCTCATCTCTTCTCCCCCAGGACCTCATCTCCTCTTGGGCCACACAAACCAGCTGACTCTGTGCCCTGAGAATGTCACCTGGTCTTCACTGCCTGTTCTCGAAAGCCCCACCCACCCTCCAGATACTTCATGGGCCTAACCCAGGCTGTCCTTTGCAGCTGCCAGCCTGAACCCCCACACACGCTGAGTCCCTCGACTGGACAGGGCAGGGATTTTCCCATCTCTCTACCTCCAAGGTCTGCAGTGTGCAGTAGGTACTCGCTATTCAAGGGAACCTAGCCAACAGAGCAAGGCTTCCTCAGGAAAGCCCAGCACTTCGTTCAGCACGAAGGAAGAAGGGATTTGCATTTTATTTATTTATTTTTGGTTCACACAGCTCTGATATCTTCAAACTATTTTGTTTGTTTTTGTTTTTTTTTTCATCCCTAGCTGTCCTGGAACTCGCTCTGTAGACCACGCTGACTTCAAACTCAGAAATCCACCTGCCTCTGCCTCCCAAGTTCAGGGATTAAAGCCGTGGGATTTGCATTTTTAAATAGGCACACAGCCGTCAATGGAATAAAGGAGTTTGGGAGGCTGGCTCTTGAGGGGGCCAGAACACAGCAGTGTGGGGAAGGACTTGCAGACTCATTTCCTGCGGCACCCCTCAGCTCTAGACCAGACACCAGGTCACAGTGCATGGAACTGTCCCTTCCTGCTGCCTGTTGTTTAATGTCCTTTGAGTAGTATTGAAGAATATGTGAACACTGTGAAATTCAGATCTCAGCGAGAACAGCCCAGTTAGTGTGACAAAGCCACACCCTGCTCCTTTTTGTCTTATTTCCCTTACAATGGCTCCTGCAGACATCAGAGCCTTTGCGGAGCCCAATCCTCTATTTCCTGCCTGGCACTTAGCAGACAACAGGTCAGGCTTGCGGGATGCATGAGCCCCACCAGCTCAGAGGAACCTTGGGGTACCTGTGGCTGCACTACCCCTGCTGCCTGGAAGATTCCCATTCTCCCACCATCCAATCAGGCAGACACGGGGAGGAAAAGGGCTCAAAGTCCCTTCCTTCCTCCCCTACAGGTACCTACCCTGGATAGAGAAAGAAATGCTATCCAGTCCACGTGAGTGACAGGGCTCTGGGCATCTCCATCCCAAGACCTCACCCCACTCCGAAGCACACACCCTGAGAACCAAGGCCTGGGTGCTCAGTGCTCAGGAGCAGTGGTACCTCTGACCCGGTTTCTGCTCCCTGAGGGCAGACTCACCTGGTGTTTATAGGGAGTGGACAGAATTTTAGGCAGAGCATGTTGAGCAGGCTGCCTCTACAGATGGCTGCACAAGCCAGACTCACCGTCCAGCCTCCACCATCAGTGCGCATGTCACAGTAGACCTGGAATCCAGCGGGGTAGTGAGTGGGGAAGACGGAGTAGACACCATCGTCCTGCTGTCCACTCAAGAGAACATCCAGGCAGTCCCGGGGCCGAGAGCCTGTGACAGGGGAGCCACATCAGGATGACGGTGGCCCTGACACTTTCTGTCATCCCTTCCCTCCAGAGGGGTCCCCAGTTCTCTCTGTCCACCTGAGGTCAAGAGCACAAGCTATCAGCACTGGTTGAGCCCCTAGGGCCTTGCTTTCCTTACGCGGAAAATGGGCTCATGAGGAAGTCTGTTTTCTACAGCAGCCACATGTCCTTGTCTATCAGTCAAGGGGCAGGTGGTAGGAGATGTTAGACAACCCTCACTGTAACTCTCTTCCCTGGGACTGGGCCCCAGAGCCACCCAGAGAAAGCAAGCATGTTTGGCTCACCGTTAGCGCAGCCTCGGGGCCGGGTTCCTCTGGAAGGGGCCCTCTGAAGGTCCGCCTTGACACGGGGCCGGCCCAGTCCCCGCTCCCTCTGTAGAACCTCCAGGACATCACTGACAGAGTTCACCAGGTGAGCCATGTGGCCTTGGCTCTCGGAAAGAAGCTGCAGAACACAGAAGGCATTAGTGGGGACACAGACGTGGGGAGCCCCCTGTCAGCCAAGGCCTTCCCCTGGCTTGCCCTGGCCTCAGGGTCATGTTCACAGCAGTTTGATGGGTCAGCAGAGCTGTAACGGGTTCAGAGGGCAAGGACTGTGGTGGAAGTCTGGCCACTTCTATGCATCCAGCCCAGCGACGGGGACAGAGCTGGAGAAGGCTCTGTCCATACATCAGCCCAAGCTCGCCCGACTAGCTCCTCCTGAACCTGACAGCTTTCTTCTGTCACTGGGACAGGGTGTCACAGGGGTCAGGCTGGCTTTTAACCTCTGATGCTCTTGCCTCTACCTCCCCAGTGTGGAGACTGAGGAATGCCATACTCAATATATGCTGGGAATCCAGCCTGGGGCTTCCTGCTTCATGGGTAAGCACTGTCCACTGAGCCACACCCCATACCCCAACAAGCCTTGGTTGTTAGAAGGGAAATGAGTTATCGTCACCCCCTAGCCTAGCTGCTGTGGGGACCTGTGACCACACACACAGCACCAGCACGGCATGGGGCCCTGTGGGGTCCTCGCTTCACCTTCCGTGCACTCCAGCCACTATTTCTTCTAAACCCCCCCATGAGGAGGCTAAGGCAGGGGTGGCCCCCTGCCCTTGAGAAAATGGGTCTGAGTCTTGGAAAGCCTGGCACGAGTCACTGGGTTCAAACTGGGCCCCTAACAAGGATGCCCTCTGTTTCCTTCCTCACCCCCCTATCTGCAGGGAGTCTCCATAGATGCCTGATGTCCACCTCTCAGGGCCCCCTAGAGCTCCAAAGAGCCAGGACTTGAAACCACTACCTCTATGTTCCCAGAGGGAATCTGAAGCCTAGAAAGAGAAAGACCCTGCCAGGACACCGGGAATCAGGATTCGTGCCACTCCCTAAGACAGACGGGTGACAGGAAAGACGGGAGCGACCACTGTGTTACCAACCCAGGCACAGACTGTGGCTCCAGTCCTGTGCCCCACTGGGTGTGTGACACCCTCCCTGCCCTGTCTGCAGACCAGGATGAGGAGCCCTGCCACTACCACCTGTTCTCTGAACACCGCAGGCATGTGAGGTCACACAAACCCTCCCATCTTCCCTCCATCGCTGTTGGAGCGCAAAGAGCAACATCGATTCCCCAGGAACCTCTTACTGTGCGAGCTGCCAGTAGGGTGTGGGGGTCCCCTGCATCCTCATCCTGGGCTTCAGGAGGCTATGGGACCCAGTAGAGGGGGAGCTAGCAGGCAGCTAGCAACATGAAGTAAGCTAGGTCTGGCTCACCGAACCTGTCACTCGCCAGATAATAGCCCATCAGAAAAAGAGAAAGAAATACACCCAGCCGGCAGTTTACAAAATATGATTCTTGGCTCGTCCGAAGGCAGGGCCCTGTGAAGCTCTAGGCCTTGTTGGTTTCCCCTCTGCTGAGCAGGTGATTCAGTGGTCTCCAGAAGCATTGCAGTGGGCAGGGGGAGCCTGCAACCCTTACCACAGTGACCTATGGTCAGGCTCCATGGAGCCCCTGCAGGAACACAGGCAGTGCTTGGTGAGGGGTGGCAAAGACCCCTCAGTAAATCTCACTGCACAGCCCATCCTTTGAGTCACCATGGCTGTGACAATCATCAGTTCAGGCACGGCCCCTCCCTCTCCCTGGCAGGCAGAGAAGACCTCGGTTTAAACTAGCAAATGATTACCACTGAAACATATAAACCTGCCCCGAATTAATAGGGAGTCAGTCCCTGCTCGCTGAGCCGCGCAAACCATCACGAGAGGAGCTGGCAGCGACCAGAAGCCGTGAAATCAGGGCAGCTGCTTCCAGCGAGGTTCAGCAGTGAGCAAGCTTCCACCAGGCCCTGCACCAGTGAGCCTCAGTCTGCCGTTATGCAGAGTGGGGCGACAAAGGCACCTGATCCTCGGGGAGGGGACCATCGCTGGCACTCACGAAGCCTCTTCAATGGTGGCTCCCTATGAACAGTCAGATGGAGCTGATGCTGATGGGTGTCTTTACATACTGGAGGCCTGCTGAACCAGAACACCAGCATCCCCTCGGGCTCGGCCTGGGACCCCATTTTACAGGTGGGAAGAACCTACCTGGAGAGGGGATGTGACCCACCCAAGATTGTCTGAAGCTAAGATGGACCCCACACTGTAGCCTCAAGTCAACAGGCAGAACTGCTACCCTTAGCTGGGCAGGTGAGCAACAGACCTCTGGCAATTGTGGCTGTGGGAACAGAACCAAGGGTTGCAGGAAGGAGCTGCAAGATGTGGTCACGGGACACAGCTGGTTCTTTCTGAATGATCCAAGACAGATGACTTCTCGGATGGTCCTGTACCAGGTGAGTTGTGGCACTGGAGACTGGGACCACTATCCATACATTTCGGGGGGGACATTCCAGCTCAGAGGGCTGTCTGCAGCCAGCCTGCGCTCACCAGGGCTGAGTCTGGGGAAGGCAGTGTAGAGTTCCTGTCACCCCATCCGGGCAATCTCCTCTTCTGCTGACGGGGGAGGGGCAGCAGGAAGCTGACTGTATGTCCCCCAACCCAGGGACCCATCACATCACCCCGTCAGTCACCCAGAGTGACGAGGGCTATAATTTCTCCAGCTGCAGCCTTCAAGGGGTGGGAAGAGGGCAACTGCTCATGAGCTATGGGGTGACCAGATGCCTGGTCACCTTGGGTGTCCAAACAAGAGGAGCACAGAAACAGCTGTGATGCTAGCGAGCTGAGGTTGACTCAGCCCGAAGGCTGAGTGAGGGTGAAGTGGCCCAGAGGCGGAGGCTGGGAGGGCACCCGGGACACACCAGCACCACTTTCCAAGCCTCAAATTTTCTGTTCTGGAAAACAGCAGAGGCAAGCGAGGCATCTTGTGTCCCTCCTCCTCCAAGGAGATCTAGCCAGTGTTGAGGGCCTGGTGGCAGAGCCGAGGCCAAAACCTGTCCCCAACTCCACTTGATCTTTGCAGGAACCTGGCTGGGTACCTGGCACTGGTAGGGGGTGAGGAGTTGGGAGGCCAAGGGCCTGGCTGGGTTCCCCTCAATGGCCCTCCCTCCCTGGAAAGCAGTGACAAGGGCAGGGGAGGGTGCAGCTCCCGTGGCAGGACCCTGGGCTGTCATAGGATAGGCTGGGAGCAAGCCTCACTACTTTTTCCCTCAGTTTGCAGCTAATGATAGGTGCGGTGGGGATGGGGTGAGGGGTCAGAGAGGTAAAGCACAGCCTCTCAGTGGGCCCGGGAGCCCCTCTAGCCTGGGTCTACAAGGCTACAGGAATACCAGGAAAGTGTGTGGGAGAAAAGCTGGGTTGGGATACTGGTCACGGATGTGAGAACACAACCCTCCAACAACCGGAAAGAACAGAGACAACGGAAGCCGCAAACATTAGGCACTCGGCGCATGGGCCGGCGACCCCGCCCCTCAAATCAAGACACCCTCCACCAGAAGGCACATGTAGTTCCCACCCTTACCTGGATGAGACGACCCTGTTCACTCTGCAGGGTGCTGAGGCCCTGGCCCAGCAAGCTGTGTCCCTTGCGCAGCCCAGCACATTCGGCTTGCAGCTCAGAGGCCCGGGCCAGCAGCCGGGGCAGCTGGTCAGCCAGTGTGTGCAGCAGCTCGGGGGCACCGTCCAGTCTCAGCTGTGCCTGGTGCTCGCTCAGTGCCCGCAGCATGGAGGCCTGCACACTCTCCAGGCGGGCGAAGCTGTCGGTGAGATCAGGGCAGCGAGGGTCGATGAGGAGGCTGAGGTGGGAGCTATCAGCCCTCTCCACGGTGACTAGGGCGCTGTTGGCCCCGGCAGACCCGGTGCTGACGATGGGTGGGGGGGCCGTGCCTGGTGCGTGGGCGTGGTTCAGGAAGAGAACTGCCCCAGTGACAGCCACGGCCAGCAGCACTGCAAGGGACAGGAGCACTGTGCACAGCATGTAGCTGCAGCTTGGTCTCTGTAGGTCAGCCCCAGATACACAGACACAGACAGACAGACAGGAGAAAGGAACACAAGTGTTAGGGGCCAGCCTATGCCTGTGATTCTGCCCAATGAGGCTCAGGAGTCTGGGAGGGAGCGGACCCCAGAAGAAAGCTGTAAGAAGAGAGCAGAGAGGCCGGGGCAGGGAGCGGCAGGGGAGAGCATGGAACCATCTCTCCTACCTTGCTCTCTTCCTAGAGCAGGGCCCTGGCAGGACAAAGGCAGGACAGCCAGGACAGCCAGGCAGAGTCACTCCGAGGCCACTCTGGAGAAGTTAGTGCTAACACAACACAGACACGGTGTCTCCCATACCAGGCAACCCGGAGTCAGAGTCGCAGGGAACAAATCGGCACAGCAGTCGCTGTAAGAATAGGGCTGGTGGGCCATGCTGTCCTAACAATGACTTAAGAACAACGGACGTTAAAGCCGGAGTGTCACTTGTAATTAGAAATGGTGCCATGGGGTTAAGAGCACAGACTGATCTTCCAGAGGACCCAGGTTCAATTTCCAGGAACCACATGGCAGCTCACAACTGTCTGTAACTCCAAGATCTGAGACCCTCACACAGAGGTATATGCAGGCAAAATGTCTGTGCACATAAAATAAAAATAAATAATTAAAAAAAATGATGCCGTGACTGTGTGGCGACAAACGCTTTGGGGACCTACTCAAGTCACTCACAGCCCCTGAGCATTTATACATGGGAAAAACTGAAGCCCAGAGAGGGCAAGGTACCTGCCCAGAGTCACACAGCCAATTAGAAGCAACATTCTGATTGGACCCCCAGCTCCCACTTTCTTGGGGGTGGGGGTGGAGTGGCTAGGCACCTCAACTTTCTCTCTCTCTCCCTCTCTCTCTCTCTCTCTCTCTCTCACACACACACACACACACACACACACACACTGCTCCTGCGCTCTCAACTTTCTGAATTTGAGACGCCCCTTTAAATGAGTTAGTATATTAAAGCTCCTGGAGCCATGCCTAGCACGTTACACTTCTGCAATAAATATTAGTGGCTTTTATTATCTCATGATCAATGTGCACAGAGCATCTGGAGGTGGTTTTTATCTTCCACCCGGAGCGTTATGCCTGTGCGTCCTCTGTACTGGGAGGGCACATTCCCTTTTGCACACACAGTAAGAGCTTATGGTGTAGCTAACTGCCGGCTCGCTTTCCTCGCCATGTAAAAATACCCATTGCGTTCACTAAGAAGCCAACGGCTCCTCTCCCACAAATTCCAATACCTCCTGTGTCTCTTGGCAGGCGAGGAGAAGGGGCTGGGGGTGAAGGGCTGGCCTTCTCCAGGAAGCCCTCCTTGACTGTTCCTTGTCTCGCCAGCCTGCAGGGGCCCCTCCCTCAGGGCTTTTCAAGACTCAGTTTACCACGTCCGAGTCAGTCACTCATGAGCCAGGCGCAGGGATCAGAGGAGGTTCAGACCCCGTGTGCCCTCCAGGGATGTCTGTGTCCATTGCTTGATTCTCAGCCTCTCTGGGGACATGATCCCTTTGGAGCTCTGACAAAGACTGAGGTCACGGTTTCTGGGGATCCGGGAACTGGTGAGTCACGGCGAAGGACACCTGCCTGGCCCCTGCCCTACCCCTAGTCTGCCCACCTGGCACAGCTAAGTTCTGCTCTGTGAAGTGAATGGATATACAGAATGGGAAAAGCAGGTGAGCCGGGCCATGCCTTTGGGACAAGCCTGTCATCACAGAGCCTCGGGACCTCCTGCCAGAGCCAGTGCCTCAGGTCCTGAGATGGGTTCTACTTTCTCTTCATGATGGCACACACAGGCTGTAGCTCCCCACGGCCAGGTGGGCCAGCAGCCCGCAGGTGCCTTATTGCCACCCTTCCTCAGCCACGCGCCATGCCCTCACCAGCAGCCTCTGCCGTGAGGGTTGCTGCTGTGCAGATGTGCAGATGTAGAAACTGAGCAAAGACCCAATCCCAAGGTGACACGGGGGGCGGGGTTGGAGGGAGTGTGTTGGAGACAACCTGGGGCTAGGTGGCTGTCGGGTGAATGTCCTACAACACTCCTTTCCTGGTAAGCAAGACAGGGGCTTCGGAGACAAAGCCGTGCTGGTAGCTAGGAGCCTGTCACACTCGCTTCTGACCCATCAGGAGACATCTTGCCCTAAGCATCTCCAAGCCCTGTCCTCTGATTATGTGCCATTAAGGTTCCTCCAGCCAACTTGGAGAGAGGTTCAGCATCTCCCAATCCAGGATGTCATCCTGATGGATTGGGCACAAGTCTTCCCAGGGGAATGGGGACAGAAGGGACAGAGAAGCAGAGGGTGGAGGGAGTTGCAGGGTCCCTTGGAGCCAGTGTGGCAAGGGAGCCCGGCGATGGAGCCGGCCGCTCTTGGAGGAGAATTAGTCTTCAGAGATCAACTCTAAAGATGAAGAGCTGTTCGCTTTTATAGGCTGCGGCTTACGTGCCTCGCAGAGAAATCGCCCAAGATAATAAGGGGGCCTGGGCCAGGCGGCCAGCGCTGTGCCTCGGGCTGGAGCTTATTAATCAGTCTTTGGCCAGGCAGAGCAAGGTGCACCCCAACCTTCCTGTACAAGGCAGGGGGGCAGTGCAGAGCCTCCCAAGGACAAGGCATAGTGCCTAGAAGGAACCAGAAACCTGAGTCAGGAGATGGGGTTGAAGGCCTGCATGTTCCCAGCTAAAGGGATGGCTTTGATCCCTGCAATAGGGGTCAGAGGCCGCCTACAAAGCCTCTGGCAGGACTTGCCAGAGCGTGGACATGTAAAGGTGCTCACTGGTGAGGCTGGAAGCCTGAGCTCAGGACCTGGAACCCACGTAAAGGAGGAGAGAACCGGCTCCCAAAAGTTGTCACCTGGCATACACACGCACTGTGGCAAGCCTCACCCCTCTGCCCACCACACAAAGTAAATAAAAGTGGAAAAAGAAATTAAGCATTTGTCCAGTGGAAGGCTAGGTGGAGCCTGCCTCAGGAGGGAGGCAGAAGCCTCCCAGAACATCTCCATGGGGAGGTGACATTCATCCAATATACTTTTTGGAGCCACCAGCCCTTGAGAACAACTTGGGTATCTGGAGAAAAAGCTTCAAGCCCTAGGAACCCTATTCCTGCATATGGCACACATGCCCCCCACCCTTGATTTCTCTGGCAGCCCAGTCCCATGGGTCCTAGACAGAAAGCCTCATCTTGGCCACCAGCCCAATTCGGAGGTCTCTTGTGGGTCAGGAAGGCAGCTGTGGCTGTACTTAGGGTGGGCCAGTGTTGCTGACTTCGCACTGGAGATCTGGGGTGTTCCGGCTTTCTGGGAGGTCCTAGGAGCAGCCGCTGAAGGTGCCCAGTGTGACAGAGATACTGTGGGAGCCACCTGCGCCATCCTTCCTGAGGCTCAGGACCCTATACTCTCAGTACTGGGAATCCTCAGCTTGGTTCTCCCGTTGCTGGCAAAGAGTTTCCATGCATGTCTGTGAAGGGCCCCAGATTCTGGCCTCCTCCACATGGCTCCCTTGAGCCTTAGCTCTGCACCCCCAACCTGGCAGCATCCCTATCACCTACCTCAGAGTCCCTGAGTGTCACCCGTGGCCTGAACAAAGAGCAGAGAGGACCCTGGCCCCTTACACCCCTCCAGACCCAGATACTGGAAGCTTAGCCACACTTGGCCTCTGCCGTTCCCTCCCCAGGGCCACACCTACTCAGGCCCCTCTCAGCCAAAAGTCACCAACAGCTCTATGTGACTCTCCCTTCCCACCTCTGTGAGGTCTGGGAGACTCAGGCAGGCCATGCTGACTCAAGCTGAAGGGGTGGCCCCAGTGATCTCTTCTTCCCTCCCCCAAGTCTGATGTGGTGGCTTCACAAACTCTAGCGAATGCTAAGAGAGAACTCTTTCTAGTACAGCAGTCACTATGGCCTGTGGCAGCTCCTGACTTGTGGGTTTGTCCCCAGGGGACTCCATGTTCCCTGAGGCATGGGCTGCAACTCCTGGCGTGATGTACGGTCTCCATAAATAGCCACGGAGTGAATTAAATGCGACAAGGATTGAGGTCAGACCTCAGGAAAGACTTCCCAAACAGCATAGCTCGCGTGCTTTCTGGAAAGTTTCTAGGAGTTGTGAAATAACTGAACTGTGGGGCTGGGCACGGCTGGAGGCTGGGGGGTGACTTGGGGTCCACCCAGCAAGAAGCTGTCGCTCCCTCCCAGGTGATTCAGGGTGACGTCTTTCGGACATCCCAGGACCCAAAGCCGGTGTGTGGTTCTAGAGTCTTATTTGAACACCTAGCAAACATCACTGCAATGTCTTCTTGCCCCAAGGTACACAAGACCCTTCCTGTGCGGGGACAGGAAGAAACCCTACTGAACTTGGGGTCAGCCACTCGGCCAAGTCATTCATCCAACTTGGAGACAGTTTGGGAACAGAGCCAGGAAGGGCAGGCCCATGGAGGTCCTCAGGAGTGGCCATGCCTGGACATGAGGAAGGGTGACTGAGCCCTGGTGAACAGCGGGTTCAGGGAAGAACATAGGCTCTCTCCCCTTCACCTTGCCCATCTGCTCAGGTCACTGGTTTGGTCCCTGAGATCGGGTGGGGGTATGGGTGGGCAGTGGCCTCATCTAGTCTATCTGCCAGCCTCCTAGTGTGGTGGGACTGAGAAGCAAGAGGCAAGGGTATGAGCTACACCGGGTGCTGGGGTGCGGTCCTGGTGGGTTCTCCTGCCAGTGGGAACAGAGTATGCATGTACCCCACCCTGGAAGCAAAGAGGAGAGCCTTTTGTGGGCACGCAGCACTCAGAGGGGCGCAAACACAGCAGAAGTTCACTTGACTCTAGTTAGCTCACCTCGTTAGGTGAAGAAGACCGGGGGATGGTGGTCCCATTTTACAGACGCACCAGCGAGAAGCAGCAACTTAGCAAGAGTCATACAAGCATGTCAGAGACCAAGATAGAACTAGGGTGGAAGGGAAAGGCCCCAGCAGAGCCAAGGTTCACCTCTCTCCCTCCACCCCCTCCTCGCTCCATGTTGCTCATAGGAAAGACCCTGCCTCTGGTCTAAGCAAACAGTGGGCACAAGACCCAGTCTGGTGCATACTGGGCCACTATTTAATGATGGAAGGGTTATTCGATACCCCCATACCCAGCGTAGATGGCTGAGCTCTGCCTGGCGCAGCTGGAAGCTGGTCCCCTGGGGCAGGAGAACCTGGGAGGCCACACCTGGCCCAGGACACCTTGAAGTCCCATTTGTAGCAGACTCTTCCAGAAGCTCCCATCCCTCCTCTCCCGTGTTCTTCCTGACCAAGCATCAAGTAGTTGACCTCAGCCGCTGACCTGGGCTTCTGGGCCAGGAGCACGTAGGGAAGGCATTGGGGGAACTCAGAGGGGAGAAGGGATCTAGAGCCAGGGCATGCTTCAATAAACAAACCCGCCTAGACCAAGAGCCTGGCCCCAGGCATCCGGGGAGGCCTCCCAGAAGAGGCGGCCTCATTTCAGTCCTGGGGAGGGTGTGCCTGCATGTGGAATGTGTTGGGGGCCTGGTGGTGCCCATCAAATGTGAGAGCAAAACTTGGAAGTGGGCTAGAGCCCAGGGAGGGAAAAACAAGCAGTCAGGATCCATAAGATGCCAAAGGAGGAAAGACTGGACCAGGTAGGGGGGCGGGGTGGGGGTGGGGCAACCCCAGGGACAATTCCTGATGTTACCACTGCTTTTTTAAGATCTCAGCAGGAAGGGCCCTGTCACTGGGGCACACAGTGAAGACAGGAACAGTCAAGGAGGGGATAGACCACCCAGGAAGGCAACGGAAAGGGACTGGTTAGAAGTACAGAAGAGTCCTTGCCCTCTGGCCCATGTGCTCTGTGGCTTAGGTATATTCCTCAACCTCTCTGATCCTCATCTGTGATGTGGAAATGTATACTTGCAAAGAGCCTCCGACTAGGAAGTGAAGTAGCATCAGGGTTTCGCAAACTGTAGTGAGCCGGTTCCCCTGCCCGACCAGTGCCACTCTGGAAAGAAAAGCATGTTGCAGCTTTGAAGAGTGAGGGGCGGGCCTCGGCCACCCCCTCCTTCTCTGGTGGCAAATGCTCACTGTTCCTTCCCCAGTGACATCTGTCTGGGAGAAATTTAAAATTTAAAACGGGCAGCCCCATTATCTGCTCTCCTTGGCAAATGGCCTCAACACGCCTGTCTATCCCGGTCCCTTGATGGCTCAGCCTGGGGCAGTCCTGCGGCCACCCCTCTGCCCAGCCCCTCAGCAGCCCCTCCCTGCTCTGTCCCAGCTGGTGCAGTGCACAGCCCTGGGCACCCTCCAAGCAGGGGCACTTTACTGTCCCTGAACAGGCTGTAGGGAGAGAGGACCAGGTAGACCGGGGTTCAAATCCCTGCAGGGCTGCATGGCCTCGGGAGCAGCTGGACCTCTCTGAGCCTAGCTCTCCTGGTCTTAAAGTCGGAGAAGCACAGTGTCCAGGCTTCTTATAGGAGATTAATATGTTCTAGTCCCCCTGTTGGGTTTGGGTGTCTGGGTAAAGAGGGAGATGAGGAGGGGGGAGAGGTGGCCCTGAGAGGCAGGTCCTGATCTTGAAGCCCGGGAGGATGTGCAGGGCGCCTGGCACAGCTGAGGACTTGCAAGTGCGGAGAACGCCCATTGTGGCTGTGGGCGAACGGGACTCAGCACGCGGATCATCTGTCAGCTGTCCCCAACTGAAGGGCTGCTCCCCAACCAACTATAGGTCCTCTTCCCCCTGCATGAGCGAGCACGGTGGTCTCCGATGGGGGTGGGGACTGGTTGCAGCGAGTGCCTCCTGCAGGGAGCCCCGAGTTCAAGTCTCCATTGAGGCAGAAGGAGAGCAGGTGCCCCCGGCCCCCGCCAGCCCTGCACAAGCTCCCCAAACTCCAGCCCCCGCACCCGTGGGTACCTGCGGTTTGTCGCGCGGTCGGTCCTCAAGTTGGGATGCGCCTCCCACGGTCTTCCACCGCTCATGGACCATCTTCCCGTAGGACCCGCGGGGCTGCGGGGTGCGGCCGAGCGCAAGGGAGGCGCAGGGTGCGCGGGGTGCGCTGTGCGCGCGGGAGGCCCCCTTGGTGCCGGGGACCACGGGCGGCCCGGGAGCGGCTGCCGCCAGCAAGGCTGCGTGTGAGCGCGTGTGATCGCGGGGAGCGCGGGCGCGAGCCTCCGAGAGCCGCCCGCGCCGCGCCGTCCCCGCGTCCCGCTCCCGCGCCTCCCGCGCGCTCCTCCCTCCGCCCTCCTCCTCCTCCCGCCTCAGTCTCCGCGTCTTCTCCGTCTCGGACTCTCAGGGCCTTTTATTGCTCCCCGCGGCTTCCCGTGCACGCGCGCGCGCGCCGGGCGGACTCCCAGAGTGACTCCCGCTCCAGCCAGGTCTCCGGTGGCGGGGACTAGTTAGCAGCAGCCGGCGCGACGGCAGCCACCGGCTCCCCGAGGAGTCCACGCGTCCTGCGGCAGCCCGCGCAAACTTCCTCTCGGGCGGGACTCGCCAAAGTCCCCTGGTGCCAGGATCATCCCCGAAAAAGGGGCTGGGAGGAAACCGGGTGCCCCTTGCGGGACTCCGGGGGTCCAGGTCCCGGGCAAGTGTGCGCGTAGCCAGCTAGTCTCCAGCCCCAGGGACTCCGCAGCCGGACTCCTGCACACCGCACGACACCCGTCGGTCCGGGGTCCCCACCGACGCGCTCCCCGAAAGCTGGCTTAGAGCTGGCTGACCGCGGGAGGAGGGATCTGAGCCACCCCAGTGGGGGCTTCTTAGTCGTCCCTCCCACCAGCAGCACTTTTTAAAGCGTTTAATCCGCCCGAGCAGCCTTCGGAGGTAATTGACAAAGTCCTTAATCTGCGCGGTTAACGAGCTGCTGTTGTGGCTCCGACCGCGTGGCTCCCACGCGCCCCACGCCGGGCCCCGCCGGCCGCCCTTCCCCCAGTTCCGCAGAGACGCACAGGCCCCCCGCTACTCCCTAAAGCTGTTTTTCCGGCTCTGGGCGCTCTGGCCGCCGTGCTGTTCCCTGGCACAGTCTTCCTCTCTCTCCCACCGGCTGCCAGTCTGTCGCCCCGTCTTCGTCCCTCGTCTAGTCCCTCTAGGCGCCTGGCAGGCTTAGGGCGGGTCTCGTGAGGGTGGGGTCCGAGCCTGAGATGGGATCAGAACTGGAGTGGCCACATGCCCTCCCGGACTGTCACCAGCCAGAAACTGGGTCCGGCAGTCAGCACGAACTTCCCGCGCTACAGCCGGTTGGCATCTCCCGCGGTCCAAGCCTGGCGTCTCACCAGCAAGCTACCGGGGTTTCTGGGGTTAGGTGCTCCACGGGAAGCACCTGTGCCCCCCAAAATCTCCCCGTCAATTAAGAGGGTTGTAGATGATCTCAGACCTAGGCAAAAGACTGTGTGGTCACTGGCCACTAAACTCTTGACTCAGTTTCCCCTTGTATCCAAAGGATTAACGGCACCTCATTCCGAGGGCTTTTCTGGGGTTCTGAGGCAGGGAGTAACACTTCCCTGCTGTAACCTCGGCCAGACTTTAAGCTCTCTTGGAGCCTCAGTTTCCTCATCGAGCAAGCAAGGAGGCAGCAGAGCAATGGGGCTCTCCGGTCCCTCACAAGAAGCAGGTGAAGGGGGTCTCTGATTCCATCGCGCGGGAGAGGATTTTGACTCCCAGTAAAGCATACGCTAAAAATCACCCTGGGCCATCCTGAACCGGAGTCTGGGGAAGGGGGTTCAAAGGTCCCAGGGTGTACAAGGAGGGCAGTCAGCCCCTTTAGGGCGGACATACTTGGTTCAGGGACCCTACTTTGATGGTTAGGCCTGGGAAGCCAGGCACTGAGTGGGAGACACAGTGAACTTGAGCAGGTGCGCATAGGAGCCTTCAGGACATCCGCTCCTAGGCTTGTGAAAGGACAGGTAAGCGGGGGCCACCTAGCGGCTCCTCCTGGCAGTGTTTGCTGGTGGGACCGATTACCTACTCAGCAAGAGTCCTCGAGTCTCCCGCCTGCTGGGGTGCAGATGCAGTGGTGAGCGGTAGCCCTTACCCCATTACCACTCTGCAACACCAGGAGGATCAGCGGTGGACTAGGGTTGGCAAGAGCACCCCCAGTCTTCGTCCACTGCAATCACGCCGTGCATACAGGTTTGTGCATACTGGGTTTACGGCTGAGATGAACCAGCAACCCAGAAGCTCTGAGGGGGAGTGGCCACATCGCAGACCAGCACCTTCCCTTTACAAAGCCAAAAGGGACAAGCATCAGAGACAAGTCTGTGCTCAGCATCCTGACCCCTGCGGAAGCAGCCTTTTAGCCAGCTCAGGGACCAGGCAGAACCTCAGGGAAGACAGAACCCAGTACACACAAAGAGCAACAAAGATTTAGTCCAGATCCGTCTGGCACCCTGGTCCCTCCACTCTGGCTCACCGCCACTTTGGAGTCCTCTTTCTTCCTCCCGCAGTCCCTTGGGTGTGATGACTCCAATCACCGGGCAGCAACAGCCTGGAAATCTTAGCTGAGACTCCAGAGAGAGGGTCTGGCCAGGCCCTCCTCATCAGTCACAGATTGTCAACTGACCCAAGGTAGCTGTCCTCCATGGAGACCTCACGACAGTTCAGCGGGAGGACATGGCTCCTGGGTGCTGTCCCATGGAGGGCCACAGGAGAGTGACAACACACCCCAGGGCCAGCTCAGGAATGGCGCTCTACAGAGTAGCACCCTTCTATCCACCTATCTCCTGTGAGGGGGAGCAGGGTTCGCCCAGCTACCCTGGTAGATCAAAGCTATTGTCTCGTTCACGGATGATGGAACAGACTCAGAAATACAGTTAAAACCTACCTACCAGCCTAAAACAATGCCATTAATGCCGAGTCGTCTTTTACTAAGGGTTCCTCGCATGCTGAACACCAACGCAGTTCATCTGCAATAGCAACAGATCTCACTGTCTCCTCTCTGCAGACCCGTGAGTGGTATTAATATTCCATTTTAAAGATGAGGCAACTGAAGCTCAGAGAGGTTCAATACCTTGACTAAGATCACACAGCAGTTGCTAGATCCAGAACTGGAACCCAGGGCTGTGCTCTACTAGAGCCTACCTCTCCTGTGTCAGTGCTTCGGGGTCAGCCTGAGATACCTGGAGAGCATTGCCGGACCGGCAGGCAGCGGAAGACTCTAGAACGTGGTTCGTGTGTCAAACGTGCCTGTCTCTGGAGGCCTGGGGGCTGCTGGCCAAGAGGTCAGGACCTCTGGCCCTTGTCCATTTGCCTCTCCCCATACGCTGCCCAGGGCATTTCACTCTCCTGGTAAAGCGGTTTCAACTCACCTCTGACAGTCACATTTATCATTAAAAATAAATCTATCCTGGCTCCCCTTGGCACAGGAAGGCTCTGTGCAGTGATTCAGTGGGCTTGTCACCCTCGTGGTTAGGCGCGGGGAACCGAACAACTGGATGGTCTCCAGCGCCAGCGTCTCATTTTCTGCACTGGAGCCAGAAATGTACAGTGGGCTGACATTTAATTTAGAATCCAACATACCTTGACACAAACTCATAATACAAAGGCGGGGGCGGCTGGGGGCTGCCAAGCTGGGCAGGGTTGGGGGAGTCCGAGTGACAGGGTGGATTTCTTTCTTTCTTTCTTTCTTTCTTTCTTTCTTTCTTTCTTTCTTTTTCTTTTTTTGCTTTTTGCTTTGTCAACATGATGACAAGCCAGAGAATGTCATCAAAGGCAAGAATTAGCAGGGACCGTGTGTGTGTGTGTGTGTGTGTGTGTGTGTGTGTGTGTGTGTGTGTGAGAGAGAGAGAGAGAGAGGGGGGGGGGAGATGCTGTGTGCCCATGCCCTGAGTCCACTGAGATCTCACCTTCAGCATCTTGAGGTGAGTCTTCCGGGTCAGATATCACCATACCAGAGAAGCACATGCCAAGGCTCAGGTGTCACGGCCAATGCTGGCACCCAGAGCTGAATAATACAATCCTGACACACTTGGATGGCATCCGCACCTTTCATTTGTGTTCCCAGTTCGCCCAGATCCTCGGACACATACTCAGCGCTCGGTAAATACAGAGCACAAAGGAAATGTGTCATTTCAAACATTTAAGCAGAGTCTCTCTCAGGAGGAAGCCTGGGTTTTATTGGACAGAATAGTTTGATGGGCCATTTAGTTGTCGGAATTGGAGGTTCACTGGGCTGGGGAGGTGGCTTGTTCTGTAAACATGAGGATCTGAGTTTGGATCCCAGCACCCACATAAAAGCTGGGTGCGGCACACCTGGATTTCCAAGCACTGGAGTATGGAGACACGCTTCCTGGTCTTTCCGGCTGGCTAGCCAGCATTACAATAGCAAGCTTCAGGTTCAGTAAGATCTTTATCTTAAAAGAAAAGATCATACATACACACACACACACACACACACACACACTCATCAATTGGAGGCTCAAGGATCACTGGGGAGGAGAGGATAGAGTGCAAGGGACACAAGAAACACAGTTTGGAGGGGACAGAGAGAGACCGTGCCCCCTGGAGGGAGGAAGGGAGCTGGGCAGAGCAGGCCTGGTGGAAGTGAGGTGGTATACTTCTCAAGAGCTTGGCACCCCACAGGCTGTGAGTAGAGAAGGCAGGGAAGAGAAGAAGTGGGGAGGGAGGAACCCCAGAGTTCACCACTAGGCAGAAAAGTCAAGCAGGGGGGACAGAGAGTGCCCAGGAGGCCCCAGCCTGGCTTTTTTGAGTGTCTGCCATGTGCCTAGCCTCTGAGGGTCCTTATTCCCACATGACAGGAAGAGATGAGGGAAATCCATGGAGGATAGCACCTGAGCATCTTTTAAATGCCTCAGTGAGAATTTAAACTCCCCAGCCAGACTCCAGATTCCTCACTTTAAACTGTTTAATTTAATTTTATTTTAAATATTTATTTATTATGTATACAATGTTCTGTCTGCATGTATGCCTACAGGCCAGAAGAGGGTGCCAGATCTCATTACAGGTGGTTGTGAGCCACCATGTGGTTGCTGGGAATTGAACTCAGGACCTCTGGAAGAGCAGTCAGTGCTCTTAACCACTGAGCCATCTCTCCAGCCCGTTTAATTTTATTTACAATTCCTGGGGGCTAGAGCAGGTACCTGTGCCATGGAGCACTTGTGGAGGTCAGAGGGCAACCTCATGGGATCGGTTTTCTCTTTCCAGCTTTGTGTGTGTCCTGGGGATGGATGCAGATACCAAAAGTTGGTCTCTGATGTCCCTCCTCAGTTTCTACTTTGTTTTCTGTGATAGTCCTCACTAGGATCTGAGGCCCGCCTTTCAGGATAGACTGGCTGGCCTCATCCAGTGTGGATCCTTAGACCGAGGGGAGGGGTGTCTGTCTCCAGGGAAAGCCTGCCCCCATGGGCACCCTCTCTCAGTGCTGCCTGCCAGAGGGCCGGTCTTAATGCTGTGGCAGGGCAGGCAGCGCAGCTGTCACTCTGCCTCTGAGGAGGTTGACGCCTGGGTCAACAGTGTCAGTGGGAAGGAAGGGCATGTCAATCATCTCCTTCCAGCCTGGTGGGCTTCAGTGCCCAGCCCCCACTAATGCCACAGCACTGGTCCCCTCCCCAAAGCTGCCTGGTTTCTTTCCTATGGATCTAGACCAATCCCCACTCCCACGTGCTGGGAGACTTCCCACCCCACAGTCCCTTCCGTGTCACCATCCTCTGCATGGGTCCAACCACTCAGGCATGGCTGGCTGGCTTCTGTCTCCCAACTTGCCTTGGTTTGGGGGTTTGTGCTCTGAGTCCCACTGAGGCCCTCAGTTGGAGTGACAGGTGATGCTGGGCAGCAACAGCACCCTAACCTCACAGAGGTTTCAGCTGACCCCTCAAGCCCTCAGTATTTGGAGTCATCTCTCTAGATCTCTCTTGTGCTGCGTCCTCCACACACACAGGCAATCTGCCAGCAAGCATCTTCAGCAACTATTTATTAAGCGCTGCTATGTGGAGTTTAAGCCTAGTGATGTTAGCTACAGTTAAACTGTGTGCGTTTGAGAAAACGGAACCAGGCACGAGGGAAGAACTGACCTTCAGGGTGTTGAGGAAGAACTGTTGTAAGGGGGGCCGCCCAGACTCCTGAAATAACCACACAGAAACTGTATTGATTAAATCACTGCTTGGCCCATTAGCTCTAGCTTCTTATTGGCTAACTCTTACAGAGTAATGTAACCCATCTCCATTAATCCGTGTATCGCCATGTGGCAGTGGCTTACCAGCAAGGTTCCAGCTTGTCTGTCTTGGGAAGGGGGCTACATGACTTCTCTCTGACTCCACCCTCTTTTTCCCAGCCTTCAGTTTAGGTCACCCCCAGCAAGCTCTGTTCTGCCCAGCTCTGCTATAGCCTCAAAGCAGTTTCTTTATTTATTTTTTTATTAACCAATAAAAGCAACACATAGATAGAAGGTCCTCCCACACCAGAGAACTCTCTCTCCAGGCACAGGGAGTAGCAGGTACAAAGGCCCTGGGGTCCCAATAGAACTGGCAGGCATTAGGGATAGGACAATGGAGAGATAAGGTCAGAGAAAGAAGGCAAGGCAGGGGACAATGCCGAGATTTCACAGCAGTCATGATGGGAAGCCATGGGAACACTGTAGGCAGAGGTAGGTGAGCCAGCAGCCAGTGGACATCTTTGCCGGTTCCTGCAAGGGATCTAAGGGCATCTGGGGCAGGACACTATGGCGCTGCCACTACTGCAGGAGGTGGAACAGCTCGGACTGTTCGAAATTCAAAATGACCAAGAGAACAGGTTCAGGGTAAGGCTAGGATGGAGCCAGGAGGCCTGACAGGCAGTGGAGGAGGAGAAGGGCATTGTATCACTCTGTTCTGTGCTGCTGCGACCTGAAGCAACATGAGGACCCAAAGGAAAGTTTTGACTCACAGTTTTAGAGGAAACAGTCCGTCTTTGTGTATGACCAACAGGAAGCAGAGAAAAGAGAATACGGGATGGAGCCAGGACAGCACAGATCAGAAGAGGCACTCCTGCATTTCTCTCAGGTCTCCGAGGAACTACTGTTCTCAAAGCTGAGAGACTGTGCTACAATCCTGAACCCAGCTGAGCTACTAGTCAGAAAACTAGATGCAGTTTAGTAAGCTGCTGTGTTGGGAATGGTTGTTATACAGCACTGTCACAGCCATAGCTGACTAATACACAAGCAGAGGCAAGCAGTCTTATATATAAAATCATAAAGATCACCTACTATTGCATCTAGAAACCATCTTTGTTACCAATTTAGAGCACTTCTTTCAAATCTGTTTCATCTGTTTGTTTTCAGATAGGGTCTCCTGTAATCCAGGCTGGCCTGGAACTTGCTATGTGGGCAAGGATGACCTTGAACTCCTGATCCTCTTGCATCCATTCCTCAAGTGCTTGGACTACAGATTTGAGCCACCACAGTTGGGTTGTGCAGTGCTGGGCATGGAACCTTAGGCATGATGATGCTGGGAAGGCACTCTACAACTGAGATCCCAGCCCTAGTGCACACTCTCAGTCACTGCTGGAGACTGGGCATACTGAGCTCCCAGACAGAAACTTCTTAGGAATCCATGCTTGGGCAGCTTATGATGAGTGAGGGTTTGCCAGTGTGCAGCCCCTTGGGGCTTAAATGAGAAAATAGCAGAGCTCATTTCATCAATATTTACCACAGCCCAGTGTAGCCTGTGTTGTCAGAGAGCTTGCCACCTTCCCTCCCCGCATCACCTCCCTTTTGACCTCAAAGCCTCAGGGTCATCTTCAGATCTGTCCCTGCATGTACAGCTCCCACGAGGCAGCCAGAGCCATGTGTGCGGTTTGGTTGGCATCACCTTGTCCTTCCTGCCACCATTAGTGAATTCTGATCTAACTGGTGTTTAGAGACTGCTGCCAAGGCGTGACACCAGCTATGGGATATGCTTATGAGGACACGTGGCATCAGTGTCCTTGCTGCAAAGGGAGGGCTCTTAGGCTGAGCAGGGGTGGCCTTTGTGTTTAACCACATACACCATGTGTTACCCAATTGGGATAAAGTCCCCGTATTCTTTTTGTTTTTTGTTTTTTAAGATAGAGTTTCTCTGTGTAGCCTTGGCTGTCCTGGAACTCTCTCTGTAGACCAGGCTGACCTTGAACTCAGAGATCCGCCTGCCTCTGCCCCCCACAAGTGCTGGGATTAAACGTGCCAGCCACCCCTGCTCCCATATTCTTAGGGTTTTCAAATCATGCTTGTTTTATTTTTTTTAATTTCTATTACATTTTATTTATTTATTGTGCATGTGTAAGTGTGTGCATGTGTCTGCATGCCTGTGTGTGTATGTGTCCGTGAGTGTATGTACTGTGTACATGCATATGTACACTGTGCTCCACACAAGTAGAGGACAGGCTTTTGGGAGTCAGTTCTCTCCTTACTCAGGCCATCAGGCTGGGCTGTTGTCCTTTGAGACATCTAACTTACATGGCCCATCAAAGGCCTTTCAGAAGGGTGTGTCTAGCCTGTGGCTTTAGGAAGCCTTTTGAAGATGATTGGGGAGAGGCGAGGGGAACAGAGAAATATGAGTAGGAAATTCTGGTATCACCATGTTAAATATTCCAAACTTCCTGAATAAGTAAGTCTGTTTGACGCTGGTATTAGGTGATGTGTATAGGGGGTGTCCTGGGTTGAGTTTCTGTGGGTACCAACTCGTCCACCCTCCGCAGGGATCCATCTTTTAGTAAGGTTACCCCATTTACAGATGAGGGAACAGAGGCCCCAAGAGGCCACACAGGTTAGCCTGGAGCCCCCCACACGTGTGATCTGCCTCCAGAGTTGGAATGGCTGAGCTGCTTATTTGGAAAAGCTGGCTTCTTTTTGGACATCGCTTTCCACTTTGTAGCTGTTGGTAAACAGCACCCCATGAACAGCCTGCTTCTCAGAACAGCTTCACACATCTCGGCCAGCCTCACTAATTATTCCCTTAGATGGATTCCCAGGAAGAGAATTACCGAGTCAAAGGGCAAGCCTGTCTTTAAGACATGCCGTTCCCTCGCCCAGCCCGGCCTTGCTTCTTCAGTTTCAGGATTTCTTTCCCACAGTGTCTAGAGCCCCCGGTGGGTGGGAAGGCTCCAGCCTTGGCCTACCCGTGTCCTACAGTGATGGCTTTCTCTGCACCCGATGACATGGGGCACCCTCTATCCCGACATTTCAGGTCCAGTCCTGCAGCCCAGAAGACAGGCTGAGGTGCATTGGGGCCACCAGGAAGCAGGGCTGTGATGAAGGACTAAGCTTGCTGCAGCACACAGTGGGCTTGGCTATGAATGAATGAATGAATGAATGAGGCCTGACTTCTTTTGCTCCCAGTTATAGAGCATCTCCCTGTGGAGCAGCCTCTCATCTGATGTCACAGGTATCACAGGCCCCCACATGGGGCAGGCGGCTTGCTGCTGTGGAGTGAAGGGAGGTGGGAAATCCCATCATCACTTTCATCTTCAGCTTCATCCCCACCATCATTGTCATGACCATCACTGCCGTGATCGCTGTCACCCATCATCTTCATCACCATCACCACCATCATCATCATTGTTTACTTCCTCTCTACTGTAAACATCGTCACCATCATTGTCAGCTTCATCTCCACCGTTGTTATCACCACCGTTGTTATCACCACGGTCGTTACCATCCGCGTCATCTTCATCACCACCACCGCTACCTTTGGGGTCAACTGTATCTCTTAGAACTGTATCCCTCAGCAGACTCTTCTCATCTCAGAGGCCCAGCTACTCACCTTGTTAGTCTCTGGCAGCTGGGGTTGGACCGCTCCTGCTCCCTCTGCCTGGCTGGTTCCCTCCTAGAGCCCCCCCCCCACTGCCATGTGACTACCCTAGAGCTTTGTTCTAATCAGCTTGTCTCTTGGAGGATACCAGTACTCCACCCGTCCCCTCAAGGGCTTGCTGTGAGCTCCAGGCTGAAGGGATGGCCCCTCTGACAAGGCCAGCTGCAGCTTGCCCCCTCTCCCAGGCATCCCTGATGCTACCCAGAAGAATAAGTCACACGCTGCTGTGTCACCCACTCTGAACCCAGCAGCAAAGGGAGCAGACGCTGTCCCTTCCTTGTCACTCAGGTAGTGTGGGACCATCCAGGCTTAGGCTGTACATTGGGAGAAGGGCCTCCGGGGTGTCCCCAGCTCATGACACCCTCTCCTTTCTGCCTAGCCTGCATGTTTGAAGTCTCAGCTCAGAGAAGACAGCCATGTTAATCCTGTCCCAGGCTGGTGGTCACCCCACTTGGCTGGGTGGGGGAAGGGGAGCGGGAGGGGAGCCAGCTGCCCAGAAAACTCGTGCTGAATCTGGGTTGACAGCCAATGGCATCGCAGCGCCACCTGGAGATTATCTACCAGTGGCTAGCTCCCGGCGGCAGGCCCCAGCGCCCCAAAAGAAAGCAGCTAGCTATTAAAGAGATTCATGGGAAGGGGTGAGGTGTGAGGGAGGGCTAATCAAGCTGTCCTGATTGTAATTGTCCAAAGGTGCTGGCCTTGCTCATAAACAGCCGGCCTCACCCGGCCGCCTCGGCATCTCGGCAGGACTTCTCCCTGCTGGGACCATGCGAGGTAATGTTCTTTCAACATAACTCTATTTAAATTCACATTTCCATCATCCCCCAGAGGAGCTGCGAGAGAGCTGAGCTGCGTGGTATAAGCCGGCAAAGGATTAGATGGGGTGGGTGGTGGGGTTTTTTCCTTTTTCCTTTCCTTTAGTGATGGAGATGGGGCCATGGTGGTGCAGGAGGGGTGGAGGCTGTTCTAGAATCCTGCAATGTCAAAACAGGAAGAGCTGCTACCAGCCAGTCAGCTTAGCCCTCTTGACATCCAGATAGGAAACTGAGGCCCGCAGGGGCCCTCAGCATGCCCAGAGTCCCTTTGTGGCTCCTTCTCCAGGAGACCCTGGGGCCAATGACATGGAAGGTCATCTGGGAGAGGCCAAGGAGGGTCTTCAAGGCCCAGAGCTGGGCCTCTGCGCCTGCTCGTTGCCTGGGGACCTGACTTTCCTCCAAGCCAATGGACAAACCAGCAGGAGCCCCAAGAGACCCAGCTCCTTTGCTGAGCCCAGGAGGTGACAAAGGTCACCTTTCTCCAACACAGCTGGCCCTCATTTCCTCCACAGGAGGCCTCTGGGAGCTGGCGAAGGCCATGGCTTCTCAGCAGACGAGAAGAGGTAAGCGGGGGCCTGTCAGGCCAGGGCTACCTGGGGAGGGCGGAAGTCTGTGTCTCAGGCAGTGAGTGAGAGTGATTTGGAAGTTAAACTGCAGGCCCAACTGGCTGCTGAGTTTGGCTGGGAGGGGCCTGTCTTGGGCACTGGCACCTGCGGGGTGGGGGACCTGGAGACAGCAGCCAGGAGGCAGAGAGAGGAAGAACAAGCATTTGGGGAGCTCCTGCCTTCAGAGAGGAGAACGCCAGGAGCGTTCAGAGAGGCATCTGTTTTGTTTTTCACATTGCCTTCAGCAGCTTGGGCACTGGGGACTATAGCCCATCTAGGTCCCCCAGTCCGGAGGCCTCACCACAGGGACAGTGGGGTGTTCATGGAGTCTCTTCCTCCTGGCAAGCAGACAGAGCCAAGTACCAATGCTGGTGCCATGATCAGGAGAGTGACCCTTCCACCCTTGGATACTCCTCTCTGTACCAGCATGAGGAGGCAGTTCCACCTGGGCTCCCTGGAGGCTGGGGAGAACCTGGGAGCCAGGCACTCTGAGCACTCGGTCAGCAGCCTCCTTGTCTGTGCTCTGTGACCTCTGTTGAGTTTTATCTTCTCTCTGGCCTCAGTTTCCCCATCCATTAATCAGCTTCCTTACAAAAGTCAAAGAGATAAGGGACGTGAAGTTACTCTGCAGCAGGGCTCATGAGTAGTCCCAGGCTCAGACGGAGGCTGGCCAAGGGGGAATGTCAATCACCAGAGTAGAGACATGGCCTATGGTGGGTCCCTCTGGCTGACCAACGTTTGCAGCCCTGAAGCAGGCCTCAGTGCTGGTCCAGCCCTGCTGCTCTGAGGGACCTTGGGCAAAAGACAGAGACAGCATCTCCCAAAGTCTCAACTCATTTATCTGTAGATAAAGGTAAAAAAAATATACAGTAGGGTAAACCTGCCTGGGCAGCTATAAAGATGAAACACAGCAACTTAGCTCCGCGGCATGAGCCTGGCGTGTACAAGAGCTATCATCATCATCATCATCATACCCCAGCTCACCGTGCTGGTTAGTTTATGTCAACTTGACACAAGCTAGAGTCATTTAGAAAGAGGGAACCTCAACTGAGAAATGCCCCTACCAGATTGGTCTGGGCAAGTCTGTGGTGCATTTTCTTGGTTAATAATTGATGTGGGAGAACCCAGCTTGCTGTGGGTGGAGGTACCCCAGGCTTGTGGTCCTGGGTGCTATAAGAAAGCAGGCTGAACAAGCCAGGAGGAGCAGGTCAGTGAGCAGCGCCCTCCATGGCCTCTGCATCAGCTCTGCCTCCAGGTTCCTGCCCCCAGGTTCCTGCCTTCAGGCTCCTACCCCATGGACTGTGATGTGGAACTATGAGCTGAAATAAACATCCCCCCCCAAGTTGCTTTTGTTCATCACAGTAATAGAAACCTAAGACACCATCACCAAAATTGCCTTCACCGCCTCACCACCATCACCACTACAACCATCAATCTCTTACCACCACCATCATCATCACTATCACCACCACCATCACCATCATCATCACCACCATCACCACCACCATCATCATCACCATCACCACCATCAACACCACCATCACCATCATCACCACAACCATCACCATCATCACCACCATCACCATCATCATCACCACCACCATCATCACCATCATCACTACCACCATCACCACCACCATCACCATCATCACCACCACCATCACCATCATCATCATCACCATCACCATCATCACCACCACCACCATCACCATCACCACCATCACCACCACCATTACCACCACCACCATCACCATCTCCATCACCACCACCATCACCACCTCAATCACCATCATCACCACCACCATCACCATGATCACTATCTTCATCATCACCACCACCACCATTGTGGCTACCATCACCTCCTTTACCACAATCACCCCTCTACCATCACCCCCACCCCATCATTGCCATTACAGCCACCACCCTCACTGTCATCAGTGGTAACCTTCACCTCCATAGTCACCACCAGCACCGTCTCCACCACACCTCCCCACCTTGCACAAAGGCCTCCTTGCCCTGCTCTCTGCAGAGACCACCAGATCTTTTCCCAGGGTCAGGCTTAATCTGCACCTTGAACAGTGAGTAACACAGAGCTAAAACATGCCCACTCACAGACTGAGCATTAATTCCTTGATTACCAGGCTCCGAAGCTATGCCGGCTCAGGGCCACCTGTGGGGCCTGATTAGGAAGCAAGTACCTATTTTTGGCCTAGGTTTACTGCTCATGGCTCCTACGTGCCTCTGTCCCTTATAGTCCCCATAAATTATGAACTGCAGAGGGCTCACAAAAGAGCCCAGAGGAGTAGACCCCAGCTGTCCCCACTCCTGGGACCCTAACCTCAGAGAGGCCCATGAAGTGACGTGGTGAGAGGGGTTTGACGAGGCCCTGCTATCCTGCCCTGGAGCCTGGCCGCCACTCTCCCTGAGGTCCTGGAGGAGGACAGGTTTCAGGGACACTGACAGTGAACATGAGGTGAAAGCAGATTTGATTATTTTGTTCTGGAAGTTTCCTCAGACTGTTCCATCTAATCCTTGCAATTTGACTCTAAGCTGTCCAGACCAAAGTGACCTGTGCAGTGGCCTATGTGACACCCCTCACAGGACAGGGCCCATCCTGTGTCCCTAGAGGCTCCGGAGCCAGTCCGAGAGCCAGGGCTGGTGGCTGATATCCTCCCAGGCCCTGTGGGAGGAGAGGGCGCTCTGCCACAAGACAGAGGACTGGGTGGACTGTGGCCGAGCGCTCAGTGAGTCCGTACACAGACTGCCCTCCAGTGAGGGGGCTCCATGGCAGTCCTGACCCATCTGTCCTGAGGGGGGAAATGCAGATGTGAAGAGTGGGACCCCAAAAGACAACAGCTAGGATCCCACACTGGAACTTCCTTACAGGATGGTTGGAAGAATTTTATTTTTTTGAAGCAAGATAACAAATGGTAGAGGAATTGGAAACACGACTCACATGTGAAGCTGGCTTGTGTACGCCAGCTTGGAGGGTGGGCGTGGGCTGCCTGGGAGGGGGTGGAAACGCAAAGGGGGCTGGGGAGGCAGCAAAGCTTCCAGGACACCTGTTTCTGAGCCATGGCCCAGATGCGACAAGTTGCTCCCAAGGTGGCAGAACCCCCTCTGCCCTTTGCACTGCAGGGGCCCACTGACCCAGGGCACGCCTGAGCCCTGGAGGAACCCTCCTGTCATATAGAGCCCGTCCCCATCTGTCCAATAAATGTCTGGCCTGCCTTCAGTTGTGATGTTCTGCTCAAACAAGGTACTGTCTTGGGGGGAAAAAACCAACACAGAAAAAAAAAAACCAAAACACACCCCAACAGCAGAGCCGTTCTAGGTTGGCTGTTCTTGAAGGGTCTGCTGCATTGCCCTGATGACCTCAGTGTCCGCCTTCAGCCGCTCCTGCTACTGTGCATGACCTTTCCTAGGGAGACAGAATAAGCCCCTGTTCACCCAGATAGGGCATCGGTGGCAGACCTATGACTCCAACCTGTGTGGGTGACCCAGTGAGTTAACCAAGCTTAAATACAGACATGGGTGGCCGTTTGTTATGCCAGGCAGCTGCACCAGACAGGTTCCCCCTCACCAACTGCTTACCGCTTTTATGACTTTGAAGAGGAGAACTGCCAAACTTACAACTTGATGAGATTAAATATTTTTTTACATCTTGTAGGAATTGGTTCTCGCCTTCTGCCGTGTGGGTCCCAGGGATAGAACTCAGGTCCTCAGTCTTGGCAGCAAGCACCTTCCCTCCTGGACCCTCTCACTGGTCCCTTCCATCCGATTCCTGAGTCCTGTACATTTGCTTAACTTGAATCCTGAGATGGGGATTCACTCCATAGCCCTCACTGGCCTGGACTCCTTACGGAAGCCAGCCTAGCTCAAATTCACAGAGATCTGCCTGTCTCTGCCCCTAAGTACCAGGATTGAAGGTGTGGGCTCTCATGCCCAGCTTCCTGAGTCTCCCTCAGAGTACAATAGCTACACAATAGCCCCACAGAAATCTCTTCAGAGAGCCAGAGGCTGTAGGCACAGACATATGTATGCTTCTTGGTGCAATCTCTCTCTTTCTCTCTGCCTCTGTCTCTCTCTGTCTTTCTCTCTGCCTCTGTCTCTCTCTGTCTCTGTGTCTCTCTCTCTGTCTCTCTCTCTCTCATGTTGGGGATTGGACTCAGGGGCTCGGGTGTGTCAGGCAAGCACTGACCTACATCTCTGCCCCCAACACCCCAGGTCTGCCCATGGCATGAAATCATCTCACTGATACAGTAGCAGGCTATTTTAAGATTCTAAGTAGATCTGGGCCCTGTGCCAGTCCAGCCAGTGACTGGCTATGGTCACTGAGCCAGGGTCCAGATACTAGATGAAGCAGGTGATGAGAGGAAGAAGGCCTAAACTGGGACTGGGGACATAGTTCAGCCAGTGAAGTGACTCTCAGAACCCAGTGGGGAAGGAAGAGAGAGGCGGATCCCTGAGCCTCACTGGACAGTCAGCCTAGCCTGCTGGTGAGTTCCAGGCCAGCAAGAGAGTCATCTCTTAAAAAAATAAAAGGTTGAAACTGGTTGGTGGTGGTGCATGCCTTTAATCCCAGCACTTGGGAGGCAGAAGCGGGTAGATCTCTGAGTCCAAGGCCAGTCTGATCTACAGAGTGAGTTCCAGGACAGCCTGGGCTACATAGGGAAACCCTGTATCAAAAAAAATTTCACAACTGCTTTTTACACAGAGAAACCCTGCCTTGAAGTAATAATAAATAAGTGAAATAAAAGCTTGGTGATACCCGAAGCTGTCCTCTGACCTCTGTAAGCGTATGCACACACATATATACACACAAAAGAAAATGTATATTAACTGTTCTGAGAGTGAACCCTGGAAGGCTTGAGGTCACCTAGTACTGCTTTGGGGTCTAGGGATTAGGGCTCAAGCCTTGACCAGCACAGAGTGGAATGCATGGTCTGTGTATCCCTGTGTGAGCCCAAGCCCCTCATGGTATGGGGAGTCCTGGGGGACCAGAAAGGGTCTACATCTGGGTGAGAGTGAGAGGGGGATTCTTCCAGAGAGAGCCAGTTGGGAACTTGCTGCAATGGTGTCAGGACAAGCGGTAGTCCCTGGACCCCAGTGTGTGTGGGACACAGACTCAGCCCGCCAGACCAGGAACAATTCAGCCTTGGATGTCAGAGAAATGGCTAGGAAGAATGGTTCTGAGCAGGCATTCAGCGTGAGCATTTTGACATGGGCCAGTTCCCCTCCGGGGAAGCTTGGGGGAGGACAGGGTTGGAGTCAATCTGAAGCTTGAATGGACAGACTGAGCCAGGGTAGACCCTGAAGAGGCCCGTGGGGAAGAGGCAATGAGGCAGCAAGTCACCCAGGTGTGGATCTAGCCCAGATGGGCTGCAGGTGCAGACTCAGGGCTGTGCCATGGTGTCTGCATAACTAGAAAGCAAGGATACTGCCAGGGTGCTGGTGTGGGCCTTTGAGGACTCCATGTACCCAGGGTAGGAGGGGCTTCCTCCATTGGGGGCTACCCCTAAGGGCAGATAGGTTCCCCATTGAAGACCCCCAGGATTATCTATGGCAAATCAGAGAGTAGACTGGGAGGGGCAGGGATGAATAAATAAAATGTCTTGGAGCCGATGTGGCGTGGAGCCTTGGAGCCGTCAGCCTGGGCCACTAGGATTCAGTAGTACCTGGCACAATCCAAGACTCCAGGGCTCTAAGAATAGGTCAGGCATGGAGAGGGACTTCCTCATCACAGAGCCTCCTGGGGGACCTGCTCATGCGTCTTCTCCCACCTAGGTGTCTCCAGCTGACCCTCTACCTCCAACAGTGGTCCCTGATGTTAGATGGTATCCGAGGGAGAAGGGGCGACCCTGAGCCTGTGGTTTCAGGGATGAGAGTGGCCTGCCTGGCTCGAGGGCTCATCAGAGAGCGCCATAATATTAATAATGAAAGGACAGCTCCCTCAGAGACTCAGGGCCTGCGCTGGACTCTGGCAGAGGTTTGGAATGCCAAGTCGTCCCGGGATGCCACCATAGACAGATGAGGGGGCACAGGCTATGGTGGGCAGGCTGGCCTTTGTGGCAGCCTGCCCCTAGCCCCCAGGGGCTGTCTGGGATGTCTTTAAGGACGCTTTGTTAAGTCCTATTAAATATGCATCGGCCCCCATTAAAATTTAATGCCCACTTTGAGGTGTCACATTCATTACCTCCTCCTGGGATGGGGGAGGGATGAGCAGAAGAGAATATATTGGGGATCCAGGCAGAGGCAAGGCTGGGGGGAACCTGGGCTGTGTGATCTTCAGCCAGTGCCCAGGCTTTGGGCAAGGCAGAGCTGGGACACACTGCTCCAGCCTCACTCATGCCCAAGCCTCCAGGCTGGCAGGCTCTGTTCTTAGTCACCCCACTAGCAGGAACCCTCAACTCCACAGAGAAACAGCAAACACCTCAGATTTTGCACAATCATCTTTGATTTATTTCTTTCGCGAGTCTTTAAAAATCCAAACAACATTCTTAGCACAGGGCTGAATGATAACAAGTTGAGCAGGGTGTGACCCTGAGAGTCCTGGTTTGCCTGCTCTTGGGGCTGCACTGTGCCTGCAGAGGTGGGGACCCCTCTGCAGGGTGGCGATCCTGGGCCTGGCATGGCAATCTCAGAAAAGCTCATAGCCTGATTACTTCTGGCTTCCCCTGATGGAGACAGGACGGATAACAGTTTTATAGGAGCCTCACCTCCTGGCATGACTCCCATGACCCGAGGAAATGAGACAGATGGGGGTCACAGAAGTAAAGCACTAAGGGTTCTGGTGCTTAGGAATGCCAGCAGAACTGCTGTGAGAGGCGCCCACACCTGTGCAGCTAATATCCCAAAGAACAAAGCCAAAGGAAATTACACAGTGTTGTTGTGGATGGAGACAGGAGCCCTTAAGGTGGCTGACAGTGCAAACAGTATACCATTGTGTGTGGAGAACGGTGTGGCAAAATGTTAAGCCGAGTCAGAGTCACCACCGGCCCAGCCCGTCCGCACTCAGGTGCATGCATGAAAGGAGTAGGTCGATGTGCATACAAAAACATGCATGCCAATGTCCAAGGCACACAAACATACACACCCATGTCCAAGGTGCACAAAACTCACACAAACATACATACCAACGTCCAAGGCACACAAAACACACAAAAACATATATACCCACGTCTAAGGCAGCATTTTTCCTAATAGCTAGGCAGTAGAGACACCTGTCCTTCCAGATGAGTCAGGAGAAAGGTCACCTGGACACACAGTACAATGGAATACTCTTTAGCCATAAGAGGAAGTGTTAACTCATGCTCCGATGGTGGGAAGGGTAATTTAGGGGAGAAAGGGTTGGCGTTAGCTCAGAATTCCAGGTCCCAGTCGATCATCAAGGAGAAGTGAGAATGGTAGGTCTTTTTAAGGTTGTACTGCAACCCACACAGCTTAGGGGCTGACCTAACTGGAGAGATGGGGAATGAAGAAACAGGTACAGAAAAGCTGGGATCGAGGGGGCCATGAGTTTGCTGGGCCACGTGCGCTGATGGAGAGGCACCAACATTTGGAAACTCAGTGTGTTTATTTCTTGCATCTGGACTGAGACAGTTTTTTTCATATACAACTGAATAGTAGGCAGGTGTAGCTAATCTTCATAGGACAATCATCTCTGACTACAAACACCCACGCGGAGGAAGCTGTGGTCAATACTTTCTATAGACACCATCAACAGACCAGGGGTCTCTGCTGTTCCCATGGGTCTTAGACACGTGGCCACTGTCATGCCAAACTCATGTCAACTCATTCACTCAGGACTTAACCCACTCCTCACAAGGCAGCTGGCCACACCCGCAGGCAAGAGCTGAGGAGTTTGTGCATACCTGTGCTGGGCTCTTTCTCTGTTCTTATGCAATTCAGAACCCAAAACCAGGGAATGGCACTGTCCAGGGAGGATCTTGACTCATTAGACAACCCCCAACAGACACACCCACACCTGGACAACCGCTCGTGGAAATTCCCTCCCAGCTGATTCTAGAGCAGGGGTTCTCACCCTTCCTAACTCAGCGACCCTTTAATACAGTTCCTTATGCCGTGGTGCAACCATCCAATTATTCCATTGCTGCTTCATAACTGTGATTTTCTATTGTTATGAATTGTAATGTAAATATCTGTCCCGTATGCAGATACCTGATAGGGGACAAAGGGGTTGTGACCCACAGGTTGAGGACTGCTGTCCTAGACTGTGTCAAGCTGACAATTAAAACCAACTGTCACATGCACTAAACTGTGAACTGGCCTCAAAATCATGCTGAGTGGAAGAAGCCAGACTGGAAAGGCTGTGGGCCACAATTCCTTTAATAGATGTCCAGAAGTCACCAAGCCATGGGGAGAAGTCAGAAGTTTCCAGGCACTGGATATGGGGGAGGGGCACCAACTATTCAATTAGTCCCAATGTGGGGTGCTGAGAAAATTCTGGATCTGGATTGAGATGGCGGTTACACAATACTGAGTGTGCTAAATGTCAATATGTCCTGTAGCACAAAATGGCTAAAATGGTGACTCTCTGTGTGTTTGTCACGGGGCTAAGAATGAAATAGTGTGGCTGGCTGTAAAGTACAAACTACCATTTTTATAGAATGGAATCCTGCGCAAAGGATCCTGGGATCGAGCCCGTGGTGAGGAGTCGGAAACCTGGATTTTTCTGTCTTCTCAAGTAATGCTGGTGTGTCGCCGGCATTGGACACTGCCAAGCAGGATGGCAGCCACCAGACCTCAGGGAGGTAAAGTCTGAAACACGAGCTCACAGGACAGAGATAAAATGGGACTGGAGAACTCAAGCCGCTAATGGCCCCTGTTGTAGGAGACTCCCTCTGGGGCCCGGAGCAGCCAGCGTCTGTCATGGAGGGGGTAACTACAGGCCTGGGGGCGGGGCAGGTCAGGGGCTCCCCAGTCTTATCTCAGGTGCAGCCTCTGTGAGGACACCTGTGGGGTTTCTGGGCTCAGAGGAGGGAGGAGGCCTGTGGTCCAGCCATCAGCCGTGGCCTGGAACGCTCAGTAAAGACCCAAAGAAGAGCAAGCAACAGAGGAGCAAGTGACACCTCATTTTTTAAAATGTATTAATAATTTACTAGAGCCAGACACTGTAGTAGATAATTCACACATGTGGATTGTGAATTTAGGGCTCTAGAAAGAGAGCAGAAAGGGGGGGAGGAGGGAGTGAGGGACCAAGAGGTAAGAGAAGAGAGGAAGGTGCTCCTGGGAGGGTGGCTTCTGCCCATCTCTAACTGGGCTGGTCCCCATCTGTCTGCTTTTATCCTAAGAGCGTACTTGGGAGCCAGAGGCAGGAAGATCTCTAGCTCCAGGCCAGCCCGGGCTACAATGTGGGAACCGGTCTTAAAACAAAGGAACAAACAGCAAAAGCAAAAGAGGAGAAGGGTCATAAAGCCCTTTATTCACACCCTTCCTTATTCACACCCTTCTTTACTCACACCCATCTTTATTTACACCCTTCCTTATTCACACCCCTCTTTATTCACACCCTTTTTACTCACTCCCTTCTTTATTCACACCCTTCTTTACTTACACCCCTCTTTATTTACACCCTTCTCTATTCACACCCTTCCTTATTCATACCCTTCTTTATTCACACCCTACGCTCATGAGAAACGTTCTAGGCTCTTGCTGTGTCGCTTTGACAGGCCCCCATGTGTGTACTTAGAAGCACTATTTCCATCTGAGGCACTGGTGGCCACGGGAACTGACCTCAGAGGAGGTCCCCATGGCTGTGACTATGTCCCCCCTTCCCTCCTTTTGTCCTCCCCTGACTTGCACCCATTTCAGAGGTGGAACCCAATGCTGTGCAGGCTCAGAGACTTGGCACTGTGAGAAATGACACCTCCCTGTGCCCCTGTACCTCAAATGCTGTTCCCATGAGGCCCCTGTTAGGTCCTAAAGAGTAGGACACAAGGGTGACCAGAGACAAGAGACCTGTGCTCTAGAAAGGATGCCCCCCAACCTTCTAGAAGCCTCTGGCTCCTCCTTTGACCAGAGAGAGGATTTCCCAAGTCTGCTTGGGACTTTGTTTATAAAACAAAGGGGTAAGAGAAGAAAGAAGCCAGTTTGCCCCAGATCGTCCAGTCCTCTTTAGGGGAACCATCATCCTGAAGGTCAGGCTGGATGTGATCATTCTGCATGCCAATCTTCCAAAGGGTAGATACATCCCTCTGAGTGTGCTCAATGCCCAGCACATCCATAATCGCCCTGGTGGGAAGGAGCTGGAGTGACTGCCTGCACTGCACCCCGAGCTCCGGGTTCTCAGGAGTCTTGCCATCCCCAACTACAGGCTCTGGTCCTGGGAGGAGTTGGGTTCAGGGGTGGGGACCCCGTCTGTGCTCAAACCTGGTTCCACCAGCTTCAGGCCCAGAGACTAAAAACCCACACTCTACTTCAAACTGGGTCCCTGGACCTTGCATTACAGGGGGATAACCCAGCAAGAGGCTCCCATAAGTTACCAAGACAACCTTCCTGCCCACTGATGACTGGAGAGAAAGCAGGCCAGTTGGGAGACCCCAGCCTCACCTGCTCAGCCTCCATACAGCCTCACCCCCACCTTGGGCCAGACTGGTGTCCCCACCTCAGGGCTGTAGCTCGCAGTCTGTGCTTTGATTCTTTCCTGGTCCTGCTATATGCCACCTTATCTTCCATCTTCTGGGAAGGGGACGATGAGTCACACCCACCTGCCCCAGATCTCTGCTTGATCTGTATGGAGTCTGGCAGGGGCTTTCATCTGTCAGAGCCTCAGGACTGGTAGACATGCTGCTTACTGCCTCCGTGGTCTTGTGAGGTGCAGTAAGAAGTGTATGGATGGCCACTCCTGAGAGGTTAATAAGATGCAGTACACAGTGTATGACAGTGCCTCTGTCTCTGTGATCACAAGAATCACTCTCCCTCAGCTGCAGCATTCAAGGGCAGAGTACAGAGGAAATGGCATAAGCCCGGCCGGTGTGAATGCAGAGCAACATGGATCTGGCCTACTCAGTGACCACACCTGCTCAGCTCTTACAGCTGCCACTCAACACACAGCTGCCACTCAGGACAAACACCTGCTCAGCTCAGCACATGAACCAAAGCAGCACTCACCTGCTGCTGAGCACTCACACCTGCCGCTCTGTGTTCACACCTGCTGAGGACTCATGCCTGCTGCTCTGAACTCACACCTGCTCATCACTCACACCTGCTGCTCTGCATTCACACCTGCTCAGCACTCACACCTGATGCTCTGCATTCACACCTGCTCAGCACTCACACCTGCTGCTCTGAGTTCACACCTGCTCAGCGCTTATGTCTGCCACTCAACAAATAGCTACCACTCAGTACAAATATCTGCTCAGCTCAGCACATGAACCAAAGCAGCACTCACACCTGCTGATCCGCGTTCATGCCTGATCAGCACTCATAACTGCTCTTCTGTGTTCACATGTGTGTAGCACTCACACCTGCTGCTCTGTATTCCCACCCGCTCAGCACTCACACCTGCTCAGCACTCATAACTGTTCAGCATGCACACCTGCTGCTCAGAAGTGCTATTCCACAATCATACCTGCTCAGAGCTCACACCTGCTCAGAGCTCACACCTGCTCAGAGCTCTCTGCTGCTCAGAGCTCACACCTGCTCAGAGCTCTCTCCTGCTCAGAGCTCACACCTGCTCAGAGCTCACACCTGCTGTCTAGAAGACCAGATTAAGCCATGGCTCAAGGCTGTTCCAACGCCTAGGTGAAGCTCAGGAAAGTGTGCCACTATCCCAAAGCAGTTGGCAGGTAAGGCCAGGTGGCAGGAGTGTTCCCTAGACCTGTGTGCTCCCCAAGTCCAAGGTTTTCTGCAGCCAGCCTTCTCTTCCTGAGTATGTGTGGTGCTGATTCCAGCCAGATGCTGTGCCTGGAGCTGGCCAAAGCAGCGCAGGGCATCACTTTGGCCTTGGGAGCACACATTTTGTCCCCCACGCATGCCTCTTCCTGGGTAATAATGCTTTCCTTTACTTAGGGGTGACCTCAGCACTGTCACAAAAACCCTGGGAGATCCACAGAATCCAATCATTGTCATTAAATGTCCTCCATAGTCCCTGCGCCAACTAGGAGGATACGGAGCAATCGGCACAGAATGAAGCTGTAAATAGATTAGCCCAACCCAATCAAGTCAGAGGCCCTGGGCAAGCACTCAGGCTGGTGAGAGCAGAGAGAGAAACCAGAGATTGGGTGGCCTGAAAACTGGGCCACTCAGGAGCTCTGTACTCTTGGAGGTGGTGGGTTAAAAGGAGGGCATGTCCAGCCAGGCGACTCTGGCCTGCAAGACTATTAATCAGCTGAGAAGGTAACCCCTCCAGTCGCCTGGATTGGTAAAATCATTTCAGTCCTAAGCTAGCATCATTTGCCCCAAGAAGCCTTAGAGTTCATAGAAACATGTTCAGGGAACCCAGAGACTCCTGCGAGGGTTTTGTGCCAAGTGTGCACGCTGTGGTGGCTTCGGCACTATGTGGTTGTAGAGAATCCTGCTCAAGGCAGAAGCTCAGCCTCTGGCCCTGCTGCAACATGGAATTGTGAGCTGCAGTCTTTGAAAAAGCGCCAGCAATGCCGAGGTTCACGTTCGCTAACGTGGGACCTGAAGTGTAAGAGACAAGAGATGAACTTGGGTTGGCAGTAAGGCTGGTCTCTCATGGGCACTGAAGACTTAGGAAACCAAGTACACAGGCTGGAGAGGTAGCTAGTAGTTAAGAGCACTGCTCTTCCAGAGGACCCGGGTTCGATTCCCAGCACCCACATGGTGGCTCATGACCATCTGTAACTCCAGTTCCAGGGGATCCAACCCCCTCTTCTGGCCTCTGAGGGTACCAGGCATACATATGGTGTACGTATATGCAAGCAAGACACCCATATATATTATATTATTTACTAATTATTTATTAATTATTTACTAATATATATATTAGTAAAATCATCCTGTTAGTTTTTTTATTGATCTGAACATCCATGCATGATGTGGGATTCTTTTCTGATGCTATGAATATATTTTGTTGCCATTGGTTAATAAAGATGCTTCTTTCAGCCAATGGTTTAACAGAATATAGCCAGGCTGGAAAAGATATATAGAGAGAGTAGGTGGAGTCAAAGAGATGCCATGTAGCTGCCAGAGGAGGCAGACACCGGAGAACCTTACTGATAAACCATGAGTCTCGTGGTGATACATAGATTAATAGAAATGGGTTAATTCAAGATGTAAGAGTTAGCTAGAAATGTGCATGAGCTAATTGGTCAAGCAGCGTTTTAATTACTACAGTTTCTGTGTGATTATTTTGGATCAGGGCAGCCAGGAAACAAATGAGCAGCTTCTGCCAACACATGCATGCTAGGGAAGGAATTTAATGCTGATATATACCTCCAGCCTAAGGAATTTAAATATTGCTGTTGCTTTAAGCACCCAGAATATACTCTTCATTTAATTTTTTTTATTGTGATGCCAGGGATCAAACCTTATGCATGCTAGGTAGACATTCTATTGCTGAGCCACTTCCTACCTAAAATAATAAAGTCTTAAAAAAAAAATAGTTCCAGGTCATCCTCAGCTACATAGTGAATGTGAGCCAGCCTGAGCTGTGAGGTCTATCTCAAAACAGAACAAAACAAAAAAGCTAAAGAACCACACACAAACAAAACAAAAACAAAAGCAAAACCATTTAAAAATCCAAAGCAGAATAGAAGTTGTATCCTTTCTGTTTATACCACATCTGGTGGTTCTTTCCCAATAGATGTAAGTCCTCAGACCTGCAGGTGGTGGCTGGGAATCCGGGGTTTGTTTACCCTACCACAGTAGGGAATGGGGAGATTCCTGGAGCCCAAAGTACTGAAAGTGGGATTGGAGTCGGGGAGTTGGGGTGGGATGGGGATGGGCATGGTGGAGTGGGGTGTGGGTGTATGGGGTGGAGGAATGGCAGCGCTGGGGTGATGAGCTCTAAAGCCTTTCTGGTGTTTGCTACAGGCACAGTCGCGTTGAACCTGGAAGATGCCAACTCTCTCCCTACCGACCCTTGTCACAGCTGAGGAGTCCTAGTCCTGCAGAACCGCCAGCTGATCTAACTGGGCACTGGTCTGCCAGGCAGCCTATGTATGGGTCATGCTCCAGTCCCTCACAAAGTCATCCTCCCTCACCTCTGCCTACTGACCTGATTATTCCATTCTACAGACTAGTTAACTGAAACTCAGGGAGGCTGGGATCATAGAGTCTGCAGGTCATCCTGGCCAGGGACAAAGCAGCTGCTAGCCCCGCTGACCTCTCTGTGGTCCAAGCCCACCGTGGGACACAGACCTCATGGGACATCTGTGGAGGATGTTTTGTGGCAAATAGCAGAGTCAAACAGGAGGGAGGCTGGCCTGTTCTGAAGGCAGGAAGGCATGGTCAGGGTTGGGTGGGAACCGGGCTGTAAAGGAGCCTGTTACCCTGCAACCTGAGCTCCTGGTGGCCAAGAGGGACATGGGTGGACCCACCGGAGACACAACCGCAGCAAGCAAAAACAGGAGGCCCTAGAGCGGTGGTTCTCAACCTTCCTAATGCTGTGACCCTTAAACACAGTTCCTCATGCTGAGGTGACCCCCAACCATAACATTATTTTTGTTGCTACTTCATAACTATAATTTTGCTTCTGTTGTGAACTATAATGTAAATATCTGTGTTTTCTGATGGTTTTAAGTGACCCCTATGAAAGGGTTGTTCAACCTGTGAAGGTCGCGAACCACAGGCTGAGAAACACTATCCTAGAGGAAGGCCAGTAGGGGATGGGCATAGGGGTGGTACCAGGTGGGCAAAGCCTGGCAGGTGCATTCCAAGTGGATGTCCTCAGAACAACTAGGGTCACTGGAAGGCTTCAAGTAGTCAAAGGACACTGGCTTCCTGGAGAACAGCAGGGTGAGACAGCAGGGAACCCAGACAAAGAGGGTGGAACCTATTCAGCCTTGGCATGAGAAGGAGATGGGGTACCATTTAGGAGTAGGGAAGGATGAGGGGCCAGGCTAGACCACACCACACCGGTTCAGTGTCTCAGAACTTCCCACGTGGCAGGCTGCATGGGACGGGAAATCGTGACCTCAAGGATGCCCAGCAGGGGCTGTGCAACTGGCCTCCTCAGAGCCCCCTGGGCCTGGTTCGAGGTGCCCTCGCCACGACCTGAGCCTCCTAAGTTGTCCCGGAGGAGTGCGGGTAATTCAGTCTGTGTGTTTACTCCTGCGGTGCGCGTCTCCGAATCTTTCATCTTGACTGCTGACTGTATCAAAATTCCCGTGGTAATTGGATCAGGTGCAGTATTTTCCATGAGGATATTAAATCAGGCCTTCTGCCCGCGTCCAGAACGATCCGCTTCAGAATATAAAGACGCGGGAGATGGCATTAACCGACGCATCTTTCCTCCTTTAAACTGGTCCCCCCACTCTTAATCGGGCAGCTCTTTATTTGTTGCCAAATAAATTGGGTCTTCTTCCCCTCCTCCAGTTAGAAGCTAGAGAGAAGGAAAGATTCCTGTGGGCGAAAGGGGGACAGGCTGGAAGTGTGGGATGACAGAGTCAGGTCACCCTGGATTGTCCCAACTCTGTCCCAAGGCAGAGTCCCCAGCACTAAGTGGAGAATCAGTGTCCTCCACTGTCACCTTCTCAGGCCCAGGATGGCCACATGAGAGGCAGTGGGCACCCAGCTTGGGTGGGAACCCTGTCAGCCAACCTGTTCCCATGGCTAGCTCATTTCACTTTAGTGTGTGGATGTGTGGGGTATGTGGCGCCGGGTACAGGCACTCACGTGTGCGGGCGTGTGCACATGTGGAGGTCAGAGATCACAATCCATGCCCTTTTTCAGGCACTGTCTTCCTTGTTTCTCTTCTTTTTTACTACTGTTTTTTGAGACATGGTTTCTCTGTAGCTTTGGAGCCTGTCCTGGAACTAGCTCTGTAGACCAGGCTGGCCTCGAACTCAGATCTGCCTGTCTCTGCCTCCCAAGTTCTGGAATTAAAGGTGTGCACCACCACTGCCCAGATTTTTCTTTTCTTTTTTAAAGATTTACTTTTTGTTACGGTGCATCTCTCTCTCTGTGATTCTCTCTTTCTCTTTCTCTCTCTCTGTGTCTCTGTCTCTGTCTCTCTGTGTGTGTGTGTGTGTGTGTGTGTGTGTGTGCGTGTGTGTGTGTGTGTACCACCTGTGTGTCTGGTGCCTGTAGAGGCCAGGAAAGGAAACCACATCCCCTAGAACTGGAGTTACAGACAGCTGTGAGCTGCCATACGGGTGCTGGGAATTGAACCCAGATCCTCTGAAGAGCAGCCATCTCCCCAGCCCCTGCCCCTGGTTTCTTGAGACACAGTCTCTCAGTCCATAAGAGGGTTTATCAGGTAGAGGCACTTGCCACTAGCCCTGAAATCCTGCTTTTACTGCCCAGGATCCACTTGGCAAAAGAAGAGAAAACTTCTACAAGTTGTCCTCTGACCATCAGATGCAAACTGTGTATTTGCATAGCCACCCCCATAAATTGGCATACCCACACCCATGAATAAATATATTGAAACAGTTTTAAATACAAGGAGTCTCCTTGGCCTGGAGCTCCTGATTTAGTTGGGCTAACTGGCCAGGGAGTTCCAGGCATCCTCCTGTCTGTCTCCCCAGGGCTGGATCCTGGCCTTTTGTTTTTATGTGGGTTCTAGGAATCAAAGGCAGGTTCTTGTGCTTTTGTGGAAGGCACTTCGTGAACTAGCGTATCTCCCCAGCTCTGGTGATTCTGATGTCACCTGTAATGCTGTAGGAAGACTTCCAGACTTACAAGCCTAGGGTTGGAAGGGAGGAGAGGCTCAGAGTAGTTCATGCCTAGAGATGCCCACCTACAATCCCAGCACTCAGGAGGCAGAGGCAGCATGATCTCCATAAACTTAAAGCCACTCTACAGAGCTGAGAGATGACTCAGTCGTTAAGAGCACTGACTGCTCTTCCAGAGGACTGGGGTTCAATTCCTAGTATCTACTTGGCAACTTTCCATAACTTCAGTTCCAGGGGATCCAACATCCTTATTCTTACACAGACATACATGCAGGCAAAACACCAATGCACGTTTAAAAAAGAAATCATTAAAAATAAATAAATAAAGCCAGCCTGGAGGTCAATCTGAGCCTCAGAATGAGGCCCTGTCTCAAAAAGAAAAAAAATGAGGTCTGGCTGTAGCTCAGTGGTAGAATACTGGCCTAATGTGCGAGGTTCTGGGGCCACGATCCCAAGGCATTAAAAAAAGAGAGAACTAAGATCATATGAGAGGAGACAAAGTCTTGGCAAGATGGCCACCATAGGAAGCAGCCCACAGGGTTGCACAGCTGTGTGTGAGCAGAACGCCCACAGCTGTTCACTAGAGAATGTCTGGTTTCACATTCTGCAAACTTCGCCTTTATGCGGCGCTAAGGCGGCTCCTATCAGTTGCCTGTCGGGTTTATCTCATTGTTGATTGAGCCTCTGGCAATTGGCAGACCCTGTCACCCTGAGTCTGTGGGGAAGCAGTCTGTTGTGGGGGGAGAGCATAGTGGGGTGAACCCTGGCCTGCCTCATAGCCTCCTCTCTCCTGTGGCCCCGGATGTCACTGTAATTACCAGCAAACTGACGTCACATAGAGACCAGAGAGGCTGAAGAGGTGGGTAGGGAAGAAAGGCAGGCTGAGTCAGGTTAGGACGGGGAAGGAGACAGAAAGCAGATGGATAAGGGGAGAAGAGAACCAGGCAGGCATTGTGGGGAGGCCAGAGTCCAGTCCTCAGTCAAGGGGGGAGGCAGTGGAGGGGATAGCAAGGTCCCTCTAGAGAGCTGATGGAGCAGGGCAGAGTGCAGGGGACTGTCACAGGGGCAGGGGAAGCAGCCTGAACAGTCAGGATTGGTGGTGAAATTGCAGAGCACAGCCGTGGATATCCCCGTGCACAGCCAGGCACTGCTGACTGCTGAAGTCAGTGGGACGCCTCGAATTCTCATGAGTTGCTGTAGGGGATGAAATGTCACAGTCACTTTGAAGAACAAGGCATCGATGACCAATGATATTCACAAAAGGTCTCACTTAAAGGTTCATAGCTGCTTTCTTCATGATAGCCTCAGATCTGGAATGGTCCGGTGTCCACCCAGGACAGTAGGTGAACGAATGTACCTTCCCACGGTGGACTACTGCACAGCAATTATCAATGACACAGGTGCGACTCATGCATATCCATGAGGGAAACAGGTCAGCCAATACAAGAGCCAGGTTATGTGATTTCCTTCACCTGAGTTCTTCTGCCTATTGAGTAAGTTCCCGGCCACATGGACAGGTTATGCTCTACCACTCCCCACCCCCACCCTTGCCATGCTGTACTGCCTATCACAGGCCAAAAGCTACAAGGCTGGCCGGGGCTGCAAAGGTAGGAACCAAAACAAACCTTTCTTTGTTATAATGGCAGGGAACCCAAGGTCCCATACAGAGTGGTTCTGAGAGAGAACGAGGTGTTTCATCTCTAGGTCTGGAGCACTGTGAATGGCCACTAGATGACAGAGTCCCTGGGGATACTCTCTACCAACACCAAGCTTTGTGCATTTGGAACTAGGCAGCCTGTCACAACAGCCACTTCCTGTCCTTTCTCTTTGGTGGGGGTGAGGGGCAAACAGATGCCTGCCTCAAAGGGGGCAGGTGGTCTGAGCAAATTTTTATGTATTTTGGGGATCCAGCCTGTTTGTCCTGTGGGGAGGGGCTGGTAGTGAGCGTCAAGGGGGACCAGATTCTGATTATAACTTCGTAACAGGCGCTGGCTACTCGCGAGGCGCTGATATTTATGGAATAAATACGGTGCAATTTATGGCCGTATCTCCCTCTGATGTCCTATCTGATATGCAATTCAATTTCTTTTATTGTTTTTGGATTTTTGCCACCGAGGAGAACCCATAAATAAATAAATATATGGGCGAATGGCAGCCAGCAGGCCAGGCCAGGGCTGCCAGCCCGGCGTCTCCAATCCCATATTAGGCCCATCGATCACACGTTATGAAGCCGGAGCCTGTCCCCCGGCTGGGATGAGCTGCAGAAGGGCCGGTCAGTCGGTTATTTAGGGGCCTCAGTTGGCAGCCTGCCCTGCCTGTCCTCTGCCTGCCACCAGGCCTTGATGTCTCTCTGCCTACCTCCACTTGAGGCTAAGGAGAGGGTGTCCCCACTCCCGCGTGGCCAGAGAGCACCTCAGGCGCTTGACATTTGTCACCTGTCAGGCTCTCCTGGATGCCTGCCAGGCAGCTGTGCTCCAGGGAATGACCTGCTTCTGGGAGAGCCCCAGAACCCAGGCTCACGTCCTCTGAGAAGGGGAGCTAGCCCCTTGGGTTCTCTTTGGAGATGAGAAGAGCCCAGGCTCACGAGGCACAAACACACAGGCACTCACAAGTGCAAAGTACTAATGGCCATGGGAACCAGCAGTGTCCTACCCTCAACGATCCCCTTTTGGTGGTGACAAAAAGCTCCAATAGCTGACCCCAGGACTGTCTCTACTGGAGATAGGGCCCTAGAGTGTAACAAGACCAAGCAGGAGCCCTGGGATGACTTTGATGCATGGACACATGCACAGCACACGTGTGTCATGTTACCCCAAAGCCGAATGCACATGTTCACACACCAGATACACACTGACACATCACAAGCATGTACACCTACATGCCATGCTGCATGTACACACATGTACATACCACCCATGTTACATACTATGTGCATACACACATCACACCCTTCCACAGCACACACAAATATGTACATACATACCATGTGTCTGTACATACATGCATATACATACATACCATGCCATACTGCACCCACTTATATGTTCTTTTTTTTTGTTTTTTTTTTTTTTGTTTGTTTGTTTTTCCAGACAGGGTTTCTCTGTGGCTTTGGAGCCTGTCCTGGAACTAGCTCTGTAGACCAGGCTGGTCTCGAACTCACAGAGATCCGCCTGCCTCTGCCTCCCGAGTGCTGGGATTAAAGGCGTGCGCCACCACCGCCCGGCTCACTTATATGTTCTTCCAAACACATGTGCATGCACACACCATGGACCCCATCTTCAAACACACCATGCCTGCCTACACAGACACAAGAGATCCACACAAACACAGATCCCACTTACCATGTGTCCCCAATCCTGTCTCTGCCCCCAGGCCCACTGGAAAGTCCCACAGTCCTTAACTCTCCTTTAAGACAAGTCACCTGGTAAAAGCGGGTTGCAAACAAGGGGGCAATCTAGAAAGGCAGCAACCTCAGCTGAGGCCCCACCACGAGGACAGGGCTGGCTTTGGGGGCTGTGTGCTCACCATGCCCCAAAGCCCAGCAGCAGCTCCCCATGCAGACCCAAGGATGCTGGGCCAATGTGGGTGTCCACCCTTTGGGAAGCAAACAACTCTTTCACAGGGCCACATATCACATGTCCATTATATCATTTACATTACGATTCATAACATAGCACAATTACAGTTATGAAGCAGCAATGAAAATTTTATGGTTGGGGTTGCCACAACATGGGGAACAGTATTAAAGGGTCGCAGCATTAGGAAGGTTGAGAATATGAGTCCTGGGAGGGCTGGCGGCAGCCTCGCTTCCTGCCTGGCTTTCTATGTGACTTACTTGGCCTCTTGGAGCCTCAGTTTCCATTCCTGTAGCATGGGATTGAAGTGCTCCCCGACAGGATCCCAAGGGGGAATCCCATGACCACGAGGGACAGAGGGAGGGACCTCTAACGTCACCGCCGCCCCTGTCTACCTACCTCTCCGGCTGCCCACCGTCTCTCTCTCTGCTCGCCGCCGCCTGCGGGAGAACTCAGATCTGGCAGCCACGCTGTTATTTTCTCTGTCCCCTGGCCTTAGCTTTCAGCAGGGGCCCCAGCAGGCGGGACATAAATTTCCCACCACCCCGAAGAGCCCCATTAGCAAAGCCATGCAAATGCTAAGCGGTTCCCAGAGCAGTCCCAGTCGGGGAACTCGCCTTCCTCTGACATTTGTAAAGTTCACGTTTTCAAAATAAAGGCACGTGAAAGCAGAGGAGGTACTGTATCACTTCCGTCAAGGGCTTGCCAACTCCTTCCCTGCCCTTGGCCTTCACTTCCCCTTTGAAGGGCCCAGGGCCTCTGCGGGAAAACCCACAGTGGGAGGTGGGAGCCACCCTTTCTCCAGGCCTGCTGCCTGCTCCGCGGTCCCTCCTGTCTCCTGCTCACTCCTTCGTGTGTTTTTTGTCCCATCAGGTTAATTGGGCACCAAGTGTACACCCTTCCTAGGATGTGTCAAACCCATAGCATTTTCTAGAAGAGCACCAGCCCCAAGAAGGGCCACTGGGTGTCAGAGAAAGTGGGGGTGCCTCAGGGTAAAGGGCAGCCTGGGTCCCAGAAGAGACGTAGAAAGGCCACGCTGTTCCTAATACAGCCTCTGAGGCTGCCCTTCAGCTTATAGCTAGGAGTTCTGGGACCCAGAGAGGGAGACAGCCTTGCCCAAGGAAACACAGAGCGACTTCCAGACACTTCTCTCAAAGGTCTCTGGTTTTGCACTTTAAACAGAAGCTGTCTTCTCCAGGCCTTGGTCCTAACCGGCGCTTCAGTGCCAGGGCCACTACCTCACCCGGGCAGCAGTTGGGGACCCACCCCCGCATCCCTTCCTGCCACAGACACCCCCACACACACTACATGCGTGGGCCACAATGCTCCCTCGGCCCCCACCTGCCTCTGCTAGGCCACCGCTCTCCACTAGGTCCTCATCCCACACCTGTGCTAATATCCCAGCCGGCAGAGGGAGAGTGGGTCAGAGATCATACAAGCCGTTGGTGTGGGCCTTTTACACAGCCTGGCTCCCTGAGCCTTTGGGAAGGCAGGTCCTCAGTCCCACGCTCCTTGCCTTCCCTTACACAGTGCCCACCTTCCCCCTTATGTCCCACCCGCCTCTTGGCAAACTCCCCTTCGTTCTCTTCCCTCTGAGCCTCTCACATGCTGTTCCCTCTGCCAGGATGCTCTTCCCCCATCCTCCCACCTTCTCCAGGTCTCAGTGGAGACCTTGCCTCCTCCAGAAAGCCCTCTTTGGCCTCTCCAGACAGGCCAGACACCTCTTCTTCTTTTTCCTTTTTTTTTTTTTTTGTTTGTTTTGTTTTGTTTTGAGACAGGGTTTCCCTGTAGCTTTGGAGCCTGTCCTGGAACTAGCTCTTGGTCTCAGACTCACAGAGATCCGCCTGCCTCTGCCTCCCGAGTGCTGGGATTAAAGGTGTGCGTCACCACCACCCGGCTCAGACACCTCTTCTTTATCCTCACTGAAGGAACTCACATAACCCCTAGGTAAATTACTGTGTCATTTTCCAGGTCCCCCAATGCAAGGACAGCTCTTTCGTCACTTATCCCTTGATCCCCTACATCCTGCTCTGGCCTCTGCACCTCCGGGAGTACCTTCCTCATCTCTCTGGACCCATAGCTGACTCATCCCGCCTTGGGGGTGGGGGACTAGCATGGCTGGGAGCAGCTGAGGAGCTAAGACAGTGCTGGGCTGAGTGGTGACATGCCCCCAGGACAACCCTGTCCCTCTGCCTGTCTGACGGTGTTACCTCCTTGAGATAAGATGCTCCCAAAGTTGACAGCTGAAGGACCCTGTCCACTCCAATCTGTCTGACCCCTGCCACTCCATGTTCCCCGGTCCTATGTGACAGGACTCTGCCAGACTGCCACCTCCTCCAGGAAGCCTTCCCAATTACCCTGCCCTTGTGCCTCCCCCGGGAGCTCCTCCAGGCTCCTCAGCAGACACAGAAGCATTGAACTTTTCTGCTTGCTCCCTGGATCCCTGTTTTTCCAGGGAAGTTGGTGGCGTCACTGACAGCCCATGCCCCCCGCTCCATGGTGGCCCTGGTGCTTGGGTGGGCACAGAACAGGCAGCCCTGGAGGAGCAAATGAGTGAGTGGGTGGGCATACTAAGAACAAAGCAGAAAGACCACAGCCTGGGCACCCATCAGGGTCCCCCCACATCCATGCCCACAGCAGACCCCAGTTCTTTCCCCATGCTCTTGGAGCTGCATGTAGAGCAAGTGGCACCCCACTAGACACGGGAAAATTGAGGTGCAGGCACGTGGGTGGACGCATTCATTGTGCAGGCAGAGAAACTGAGGCGTGGCTCTGCCCAAGAGATCTCAGTGTGTCAGGGCACGGTCCTGGCTTCCTCCCAGGCATCCAGGACAGGACCCTAGGCTGGGCCGTGGAGCATCTTTCCCTTCTGGGGTGCTGGACTCTGAGCCCCAACAGGCTGTGCTGCACTGAGCTGTCAGGAGGGATCTGCAGCCCCAGCATCTCCCCAGATTTAATTAACAAGTCTTTCATCTCGGTCCGGGAGGAGTCAGCTATCTTCTGTCTCCTTAATTAACGTTCATTAAGCAAATCAGAACAACGGAGGCTTCGCTCCCTCCTCCTTGCCTGGAAGGTTTTAACCCTTGGTAGGTGGGCTTTGGGAGGGGAGTCGGGACAGAGCACTGGGCACTGTGCAGTGCGACCCCGCCCCCAACACACACACAGGTGGGGGTAAACCCACCCACCAGCACCTCTAGCCCTACCCAGCTTCCTTTGGGACAGTATAGGCATGCTGTCACTTTAGAACCATACGTGGCTCCTTGTTGCTGCCCTTGCCTAGACCAGAGTCCTTCCTGTCTCATTCTGTCCCTTCACCAGCCCAGCCTTGTCTCCCTTGTTCCCTGCACCCCCACATATTGTCCCTTCCCACCCCTGCTCTTTAAGGCATGGAAGCCCTGTCCACACAGTCCCTTTTCCTCCCAGGTTGCTGCTCCCAGAGAGAGACCAGACAAAACTCTCCTGGAGGACAGGGTTCAAAGTTAGCAAGCCACGTGACCGTGAATCCAGAAACTGGTGCCAACACAGCCCTTGCAAGGACATGTGACCTTGGGATGGGGGTTGGGGCTTTCACTCTTCAACAGAACGCAGGGGCTGTCACACAAGCTTAGAGACTGGGCCTCAAAGTTCCAAGCTAGAGGGAGATAGGCCATGTGGCCTGAAGTGTCTGCCGGTTTAGGGTTACACCGGGGTCTTGGGGTCCTGGCTTTGGGGTCAGACACTGGCCCATCTCAGAGCCTCCTCTTGGGGACCCTGGGCCTTGTGTATGCTAGGCATGCGCTCTGCTACTGAGCCACTCTGCTCATTCCAAACCTCATCTTTACAGAATGGCACAGGGGAGACCCCCCCGCCAGAGGAGTGAATGTGTGAGTTGGCACAGAGTAGACTTCCCACCCCCACAAGGGGTGAGCATGGGGGTTGGCACAGGGTGGACCCCCACTCCCCAAGGGTTGAATGTATGGGTTGGCACAGGGTAGACCACCTTCCAGAGGGGTGAACATGAGGGTTGGCACAGGGTAGATCACCTTCCACAGGAGTGAACGTGGGAGTTGGCACAGGGTAGACCACCTTCCAGAGGAGTGAACGTGGGAGTTGGCACAGGGTAGACCACCTTCCAGAGGAGTCAACGTGCAGGTTGGCACAGGGTAGACCCCCAGCCCTCCCAAGGGGTGAACTTGGGGTTGACACAGGGGTGAACATGTGAGTGAATCCTGAACACACTGAAATGGTAGCAGCACAGGCTCCTTGATGGAAATGTGGCCATGCCCTCTCATTGCCCAGCACTGCTCGTGGGCAGTCCCTGGCTGTCCTGCTTAGCCCTTTCCAGCTGTTACAGATAAATTCATTGCCATTGTCACCCATATCTTGAGAGTCCTGAGACTTCGAGGGTGCACAGATTCCCCTGTTCATTGGCGGCACATTGGACTGTGCCCATCCCAAAATCTCTCCTTAGAAGAGCCAACCATATGGAAGGAAGGAACTTGGACTCTTACTGCCGTGACATGCCACTTCCCCACTAAAGGCCCCAGTTCCCGCTTGGTACACCTAGACCCAGACCTCAGGGACTTTACAGGGATCCCAAGACTTTGGGAGTTGGGTGACTCTCAGTCACAAAGCCCTCACAGGAGGGAGGGATGGAACCATCCAGTGCACCTCCCCTCACCCAGCATCATCCCCACTGAGCCTGAAATGTGACACCTACCCATCTGCCTCTGCCAGGACAGAGACTCCCCAAAATTTGTCGTGAGTGTAGGAGCAAGTGTCTGTCCTGGATAGTGGGGTGAAAGATGGCTGAAGGCCCACAGGCACTTGGAGCCCTGGCTCTGCCCCATCCTATTGTGTGTTCCTGGGAGTCACTTCTGTCTCCGAGGCCCTCTGGAGTTGTTTGCCCAGTTACAGGACTGTACCAGGCTGTACATAACTGCCACGTGGGGCCTGGGTGGCAAGGGACGCCTCTGGAGGAGAATGAGGCTGGCAACCTTCCCTGAACTTTATTCCCTTCTCAGGTCTGTTCTTGGCTGACTACTGGTCAACTCCACACAGCGATGCAACCCTGGGCTACCATGTTTTAGGCCTCTAGGGGGCAAGAGAGGCCTGTCCCTGTACTACAGCCAATATCGCCACCTGGTGGTTCACACTGTACAGCTTGGGGACTTGGGAGAAAGGAAAGTAGGGAATCTTGGGCCCCTCTAAGGACCTCCACTGAGGTCACCAGCCAAGGCAGGGATGCTGGCCCAGTTGGTGATCATCCAGTTGGCCCTGAAAGGGGCCATCACCTCTACCCCAGGCTCCCAAACCAGCCTGAAATTCTGTGCATTCCTCAAACACGCCCTGGATGCTGCCGGGTACAGGCATCCTCTCTGATGGTCTTTCCCTGTTCATCCCATGGGGGGGAGGGGAGGAGCGGCTAACAAGCAGCTCAGCCTGCTGGGATGGAGAGCAGGTCTTGGCGATGGGACGAGGCTGAAGCAGGTGCCATGGTATCAGTCCCACACCATGCCTTGAACTTGTCTTTGTCCTGTACAGGGACTGTAGGCTGGGTGCTTTCAAGAGGCAAGAGTCAAATGTGCCTCACTCTGGTGTCCCCAAGGCCCACACAGTGAAGGTGGACAGAGGGTGGTACTTGCCCGAGCCCAGTCTAGCCAGCCTTCCAGGGTCATGGAGCTCTATCTTAGTGACTTGTATGTAGAGGAGGATCTTGGCTTCACTGTGGTGATCATTGTCAACAATCTGGGCTCTGAGCTGCAATGTTTAGGTATTTCTGATGGAGCTTTATTTATGTGCTCAGGGAAAGGTTGGAGGGACCTGAGTGGCTGCCACATAGGACATTGGTCCCAGGGAAGCTGCTGCAGTAACAGAGCAACCACCTCTGCTGGCTCTGATTGAAACCGCCCCTCCCCGGGGCTGGGGATCAGGAAGCTAGGGTTATAGCACATAGGGGCCTCAACACAGGCTGTAGAGCTGAATTAGATAAGGCAAACCCGCCCTTCTCTGGGACCTCCTGTGTACCAGAACATTCCGTCAGAAGGGCAGAAGACAGCCCCAGGGATGCTGGCTGCAAAGGCAGCCGGGGAGAGAAGATTTGGGGGCAGTCTTAGTGGGACAGAGGCTGTGGGCTCTGCCACAGCGACATGGGTGGTACAGAAAGGACCCAAATGCCAAGTGGCTAATGGCTTCTGTGTCATGCAGCATGGATCCCTCGCCTACTCAGTCTCTCAAGCAAATCAACAAAAGCTCCATAGGTTGAACTGAGAGAGTAACTAAGAACCTCACCCAAGTCAAATCCTTGACTGAGAGTTACTAGGGGTGTGGTGGGGAGTCGGCTCTGCTCTGTAGCCAGGGGCAAAGGGCACTGGCCTCCCCAGTCCGCCATTTCCACAACACTGTCTCCAGATTGCCCCTTCCTGTGGGACCAGCCCACACAGGTCATCCGCGTGTTACTCCTAAGGCCAGATCTGGTCCATCTTCATCCTATAATGAAGTACCGACTCTACATGGCTTTTTTCCGTCCCACCAGCTGTTCATGCAAGGAACCCCTGTGACCCCTGTATCCATCCGGGTGAGGAAGGAAGCCCCAGAGGGAGGCAGCACAAGGTCCTCTCCACAGGTTCACACCCATGCCTGAGCCCAAGAGAACCACTTCCCTATCCCCGACACTCACATCCATGCAGGGCTGGAGGCTTGCTGGGTCTCTCCACCCCTAGGCCTGGTGTGTCTGACAGTGTCCAGCTCAGGGGGGTGTCCCTACCATGGGGTCATTTTGTGTCACTGTCTACAAGGGCCCTTAGCTGCCTTGGGAAGGACAAAAGCTTGGTGGAGAGAAGGCGAGGCCTCTGTTGATATGAGGGAGCCCCCTTGAAAAGTCCCAGTTGAATAAATAAATATATCAGCTTTGGGAGAAGAGAAGCCAGGTGCGGCAGCCACTCTTGAAGGAGAAATGCGGACAGGTATGGAGGGAAACTCCCAGAGGTCATTCTGCCAGGTGAAGAAGACCTGTGCTTGCCTTGCCCTTCAGCTCATGAGTGTTCACACGTGCAAGGCTTCCATAGAAAGGTCCCACTAGCAGAATGAAGCGGTGTCTCTGCCAAACCCATTTCGCAGAGAGAACCGCCGGCCAGGCTTACAGTACCGGTCCGCAGCCCAGCCAAAACAAGCAGGCACTCCCGGGCACGTCCAGCAGGTGGGGGTGAGCACGAAGGGACTGAGGTCGGACGGTGGGGTGTCGCCTGCGTGGGTCCCGCCCTCAGATGCTGTCAGGTCCCGCCTGCAAGGGAGGGCTACTGGGCCAGTGGAGCGCAGATGGGCCGAGCGCCTAATGCAGCGCAGAGTGGACCGCGGCACAGCCCGGAGCCGGGAGCGGGCCATGGCTGTGTCCGGGGTCCTGCCCCGCCTGGCAACGGTGGCGTCGGTGGCGCTGGTGTCCCTGGTGACGCTGGTGATGCTAGAGGCGCATTGCGCGGCGGGTGCGGGCATGGGCTCTTGCTACGACGACGCGGGGCGCGCACAGCGCTGTCTGCCTGAGTTCGAGAATGCGGCTTTCGGCCGACGGGTCGAGGCCTCGCACACGTGCGGACGGCCCCCAGAGAACTTCTGCCCGCACGTGGGGGTGCCAGGCGCGGGACCACAGTGCCAGCGCTGCGACGATGCCGATCCCCGGCTCCGCCACGACGCCTCCTACCTCACAGACTTCCACAGCCCCGATGACAGCACCTGGTGGCAGAGCCCATCCATGGTCTTCGGGGTGCAGTACCCCACCTCGGTTAACCTTACCCTGCGCCTAGGTAAGCATGTGTCCCCTGTCACCTTGTCTCCATTCCATGGAGGCCCAGGCAGAGGAGGAGGGCTATGCAGCTGGGGCGGGCTGCAGGAGACCAGTCCGAGGGGCGCCACTAAGGGCAGGAGAAAGCCTCCCTCAGCTTTGGCAGAGCTGTGGAACTGGGTGCAGCAACAATTCCCAGAAAGAACGGTTAGGGAAGTGGAGGGGGGGACACCTCTGTGATGACCTGGTCCAGGCAGGGACTCCCAATCTGGTCAGCTTCAAAGACCCAGTGAACCTCCAAGGTTGTGAGCACTCTAGGGCAGCTGCCACCACACCCTGAGCAAGACAAACAGTTTCTTCCTGCCACTGGATAGCCACCAGGGGCATTTGGCATGGCCCCTCTGCCTTGCCCATGATTTGCCCACCCAGCCTGAGCCAAGGTGTTGGGAGCATTAGGCCCCTGGAGGTGGGAACCCAGGGTCCCACTTCTACCATGAAGCTGGAATATTCTCTGACCACTCCAAGCTCAGAGGAGCCCAATGTCCTTGGGTTCCTTGCTATGTCCTGGACACTGTGCAAATCTTCTAAAGTTTTGATAACTTGGATTTGGTATTTTCATGACTCATTTTGGCACTAAACCTGACCTGAGGCTCTATAGACTTTGTGTATCCCAGTAAGAGCCAGTATTCATACATTTTGCTGCTGAAATCTCATTCGAGTACAGCCTACAGTTCCAGAATGAAGCCCGTTAGGTAAGCGCTCCATCCCTTAGCTATATACATCCTCACAATAATACTTCAGAGAAGTCCTGAATTCCAAAACACACCTGGAGCCAAGTTTGGATACCAGATGGTGAACTATGTCCCCATGAAAACCTGGAAGTTCCGAGAGGTTAAGTGTTTTGTGCACAGACACACAGCTGCTAAGTGACAGTCAGGACACAAACATTCCTGTGCCACGGAGGTCAGAAAATAAACTTGGCATGTTCTGGACCACTCATGACTAAGCTGGTTCTCCCTAGACATGGGTGACAAAGCCCTGGCAAGGGCTAAGAAATGGCCTCGTCCTCAGAAAAGAGTGGTGGGAAGGATATTTAACCCCTTCAGCAGCACAGGCAGGCACATTCCTCTTGTACCCCAAACCCTTTTCCAAGGGGTGACAACATGGTCTCTCTGGTAGAACTTGGGTGAGGTGGGGTCTGCCCAGACAGGAAGCAGGAAGTTAGGGGAGTTGGGTGATGAGGCTGGCAAGACCCCAAGGCCGTGAGAGGAATCTGGGGCAGGGTGGGGGACTGTGAGGGAGACACAGTGTTCCTAACAAAGGCTGTCACGTCACATGTGCCCATGAAATCCAGATGCCAAGGAGAGGGCTCAGATCTCAGACATGGGGGCGGGACAGAGTGGGAAATCCTGCATTTGCCTTAAGGGGCAGCCCTGTTCATAGCGGTGCTAGTGCTATACCTGATAAAGGCTCCTGCAACCTTAAAGTGCTTCAACCAGCAGCCTCCGGACATCTCAGATCCTGGGCCGTGAAAGTGAATAAAGATTCCACGTGCTCACACATGGTACAAGGCACATACAGCTGGTGGGTCCTCCCCTAGGGCAGCATTCCTCCCATCCTACTGGACAGCAGCAAGCTCATAGGTGGAAGGCCAAAAGAATTTGTACCATGAATGAATGGAGGAACAAAAGAATGCCAGTGTCGCACTGCATGCTGGTTCCGAAAGGGGGACAGGGTAGCAACCATGCCATGGGACTTTGGACTCAGGCAAAGCACAGCCACTACTGGGAAGCTGGAACTCTGTGTTGCACCTCAGTTTCCCTGCCTGTACTGTGGGGAGAAGAGGAGGGCTGGGGTAGTGACTCAGTTGGTAGCATGTTTGCCTAGCATGTACAGGCCCTGGGTTTGATCCCCAGCACTAAATGATACTGATGGCACTCAGGAGGTAGAGGCAGGAGAATTAAGGAGTAGGTTAGCCTTGCCATGTCTTAAAAAAAAGTTGCTGCCCCTGAGGACAGTACTGCGGTGACAGGTGCTCAGGTTGGAGCCTCCACGGCTCTCATGGGCGAGCAGGAAGCCCTGGTGGAGGCTGAGGCCTGTGGGTGGGCTCTGTATCAGGGAATAAGAGCTCCCCCTGTTCCACCAGACATCCAGACCCAGGGCCTGATTGTGATGGCCCATTTGGAGGCTGGGTGTCTTAATTTTGCTGCAGCTAATTCATGGAGTCATGATATCCAGGGATCAAAAGTCCCCTGGCTATTGGCTGAGGTGGGCTGGTGACACCCCATCAGTCCGCTGCCTCTGTCTGATAGGTCTCCTTCCCTTTCATCAAGGCCCCTGGGAGGGGCAAGCAGAAGACAGCTCTGGTCAGGGTCTCCTGGAGGGGGTGAGGGTGAGGAGTGGGAGAAGAGGAGGCGGAGGTCAGCTAGGGATGGAGGTCACAGCGTTCCCAGCTCCCCGCAGCTCCTGACATCTGGTCCAGATCCTATCCGGCAGTTGCTGCTGAGCCAGGCCTTCCTGCCTGGGATGAAAGGCCACAGTGGGGATGGTGAGGTTGGCTGCTTCCCTGAGGCCTGGAGAAGACAGCAGGGCTGGGGTGAGGGGTGGGTGGGGGAGAGGAGGAAAAACAAGGACACGGGGCGACAGACTGTTCAAAGACCAATTAGTGATTATGCCTGCACCAAGGACACTCTAGCCAGCACTTCAGCCGGGCGGAATGTATTCTTCACATATGGGGAAACTGAGGCTCTGAGGATAAGGTCAGTTGTTCGGGGTCACACAGGGCAAAGAATGGCTCAAACCCAGAACTCTGCTGTTTGTCCCGAGGGCAGAGTGGGAAGGACGCTGGCCCTGAGCTTTCTTCGCCTCCATCCCAAAAGAAACCAGTGTAGTGGCTCTTGGTGTCCTCTTGTCTTGGATTGTCACGACTTCCCCAGGACCCATAGAAAGATGCAGCTGGGTCCCAAGCCCCTAGGTGGAGGAGGAAGTAGCCAAATAGGCCACTGACACCCATCTGCCTGGTGCTTAGGGAGCCTATGACCTTGGCTCTTGGCCATAAGAATACAGCTAATACCCAAGACACCGTGGGAAGAATCAGAACTCTAAGAACACACATGAGGCATGGAAGCCTCGGTTGGGGTAGGGGGTTCAGCACCGGCCTTTCAAGACCTGAAGGTGCTAAGAATTGAGAGAAGCCAGAACACGCCAGATCTGAGGGAGCAGACAGAGGCAGCTCCGTAGATCTGAACTCTCCAAGCCTAGATGGCCCTAGAGGAGGGGAAAGAGCGTGGAGGTTAAGCAATCACAGTGAAGGGTCTGGATCAGAATGGGTGCAGGGACCCCGTAGGAGCCCTAAGACTCCGGAGTCTCCTGAGTTTCGGCTCAATTTTGCCTCCTACGGAGTGGGTGGTATGTTTGCCTTGGCTAGGACTGGAGCCTGGGGACAGAGTCCTCAATCCACCTCCTCAGGGGATTTGACTGGAATGCTAGGCCCCAGGCAGGTCAAGAGTCAAGGCAGTGGTCTTGGATGGCCTTCCTCCACCCACAGAAGTGGCCCTGGGCCCAGCTGGCCTTGCCCCTACTCCTCAGGCCCCTCCCACAATGATCCAGGAGCTACAAAGGTGGAATGTTCTGCAAGGTGGGGGGGGGGTCAGTGGCTTTCCAGTCTCCCATGATACCTTTCCACCTTATCTGGTCTAACAATGACCATGGCTCTCTCCAGACCACAGAAAGGCCACGGGTCTGCTTTTCCTTCCTGCAGGCCTTGCTGTAAACACCCTCACATCTTTTCAACTTCTGGCAACCCAGACTAGCTCATTAACCAGTGGACATCCACTAGATGCCAGATCCCAAGCCCTGGGGATGTGGCTGAGAGCCTGCCTGTCCACTCAGCTTAGGGTGCCCTCCTTCAGGAACTTCCCACTGGGCCTGCACTCACCTGTCTGCCTTGGCCCCGTTTGCCACTATCCCCAGCTCTGAGCTGCCACAGAGAGGAGGAGCACCCTTGTTTTAACAGCTTCACCCTACACCCAGCCCCAAGCCCCCTGCTTAGGCTTCTTGGTCAGTGTTAGTCGTGAGTACCCAGGATGATCCAACAGTGGCTGAAGTTCACTCACGAGCCTGCTGCTCAAGAGCCTCGCAGACATCCGATTGCTTCGCCCTCAAATTGTTATGCACATTTTGCAGACAGGGAAACTGAGGCACAACACTGACCTACCCATTTATCAAGAGAGAAGTCAGGCATTTGATCAGTGAATCTCCAGTGCTCAGTGTTCTCTGCCGGAGCAGGGGAGGGTGCTAGTGGAGAAATGTTGAGCGAAGGTCGGCCCTTCTAGAGGCAGTGCTGAAGTCTTCCAAAACACGGCCTCCTCCCTGCCTGGCCCCGACCCTTCTGAGGCCAGCTAGCCCCTACCCCACCTAATGGCTTGACTTCACAGACTAGAATCATGATCACCCTCTGAGATGACCCTCCTCCTCCCAAAGGCAGCACTCATCTTGGCCCAGCTCCCCACCTGAGCCCTAGACTGGACCATTTCAAAAGCTTCCTTGGCCCTCATGCACAGGCCCAGGAGCAAAGGCCCCTGCAGCGCTCCCTCCCAACAGTCAGGCTTAGCGCAGCTCAGCTGCGTGAGTACCATCTCCACAGTGCAGGGTTACACAGCCCAGAAATGAAGCAGAGAGACGTGTGCTACAACAGGAGCGAACACTGAGGCTATGTGCTAGTCACAAGGCGACACATACTTCATGATTCTACTTCTAGAAGGTTCCTAGAGCTGTCAGATTCATAGAGGCAGAAAGTAGAACAGGGCTCTGAGGGGTTGGGGAGGGAAAGGAAAGCAAGTATTTAAGTGGACAGTGTTGGTGACTGAACAGCTGCGTGAAACCGCTTCATGCTGTGGACTGCACGCTCAGAAACTGGACTGCATGCTCAGAAACTGTGGACTGCATGCTCAGAAACTGTAGACTGCATGCTCAGAAACCATGGGCTGCATGCCCAGAAACTGTGGACTGCATGCTCAGAAACTGTGGCGTATATGCTCAGAAATTGTGGACTGCACCCTAAGAAACTGTGGAATGCATGCTAAGAAATCGTGGACTGAACACTCAGAAACCGTGGACTGCACACTCAGAAACCGTGGACTGCAAACTCAGAAACTGTGGACTGTACGCTCAGAAACTGTGGACTGCACACTAAGAAATCATATACTGCACTCTCAGAAACCATGGAGTACACACTCGGAAATCATGGACTGCTTGCTCAAAAACCATGGACTGCACGCTCAGAAACCATGGACTGCATGCTCAGAAATTGTGGACTGCACGCTCAGAAACCGTGGACTGCACACTCAGAAATCGTGGACTGCACGCTCAGAAACCATGGAGTGCATGTTCAGAAACCATGGACTGCACACTCAGAAACCGTGGTGTACACACTCAGATACTGTGAACTGCACACTCAGAAACCATGGACTGCACGCTCAGAAACTGTGGACTGCACACTCAGAAACCATGGAGTACATGCTGAGAAGCCATGGAGTGCACACTCAGAAATGGCTAGGAGCATATGCTTTGTTTTATGTACTTTTTAAAAGAAAAGCACCACCCACCACTCCCCATGTACTTAGGCAAGTATTTTCAAGTCAACACCCTCTTCAGCCCCAAGACTTACTATTTCCCGAAGTGTTCAGTCCCTCTCTGGATTCCTCATTAGCCCTTCTCTCCACCAGTCCCTCTGCCCTTCATCTGTTTATTGCGTATGTTTATTTATGTCCGGCTGTGGTTTGGATGCCCATCCCCCTTCTTTGTAAACTTGTATTCTGTAGACGCCAGCGATCACAGCTGGGACCGGACTTCAGAATGTTTCTTGACACAAAGCCTTATGCAATCATCAATTAGAGAAAACCTGTTTCCTCTCCAAGCTAGACAACAGACTTGTCAATCCTGATGTGTGTTAGGTGTGGTGCAGAGGTGGGAGGGCCAGGATGGGGCCAGGCCTGGTTCAATCTGGTTCCTGTGGCCTATGGGTTGTGATCTCAGAGGTACCCCAGTTCCTCATGGGGATTCCAATTGCCAGGGCTGCCAAAAGCTGGCTTGAGAAATGAAGAACTTGACAGTGGATGTCAGGACCTGGGGGCTCAGGCCTGTGATTGCTCTCCCCCTAAAAATGACTCCCATGGCAGGTATCAGCTTGGCCTGCCCATGTGTTCCAGCTCAAATCTTGCTGCCCCCTCTGGCACCACCCCACTCCCTCTCCTGGATCCCCAGATGGCTGTAATTAAAATTTGCTTTGCTTCCATCTTCTCAAAATAAGCCTGGCCTACCCACCAGGTCAGTACCGGATGCAGACCAGCTTGGTTTATGGCAGTTCTGTGTCTCGGCAGACTTAATGCCCCAGCTGGTGGGATAGATGTGCCTTAGCACCTGGCACTTGGCTCAGGGGCCCTGCCAGCCACTACATCTTCAGGTGCCAAATCCTGGGGGGCAAATCTCTGCATCTCCATGAGCACCCATGGACCCCGGGGGAAGGGTTGCTGGCTCTGCATAACCTTTTTGAGGGCCCAAGGACCAAGAGAGATCTGACTGTTTTCTGTGTGGAGATGGCCCCTTGTCTCTGAGCTGTAGGCTTCTCATTGGTGGAGTACATACCACAGTGGGACGAGAGCGTCAGACAGTAGGCAGATATGCTCTGCTGGCACATAGTAGGTGCTCAGTGCAGTCAGCTGAGCCAGGAAGCATGGGATGTTGTTGGTTGTAACGAAATCGTCCCGCACTAGCTCAGAATGTTAATAGAAATGGGTTAAATTAAGATGTAAGGGTTAGTTAATAAGAAGCCTAAGCTAATAGCCCAAGCGTGTTTTAATTAATACAGTTTCTGTGTGATTATTTTGGGCCTGGGTTTCCGGGAAACCAATGAGTGGTCTCCGCCTACAGAAGGTAGTGAAGGAGTTGGAGAGAACAACATTTTTTTTGTCTTGTTTTGTTTTTCGAGACAGGGTTTCTCTGTGGCTTTGGAGCCTGTCCTGGAACTAGCTCTTGTAGACCAGGCTGGTCTTGAACTCACAGAGATCTGCCTGCCTCTGTGTCCCGAGTGCTGGGATTAAAGGCGGGGAAACAACATCTGAGGCAGAGGGACAGTGTACTGGTTGGCCTAGAGCTAAGGTGCAAAATCATCACCCTGGAATGAATCTGGCCCGAGCCTGGGGGCTGTGGGTTTAATGTCTGTCAACTGTATATTGTTGCCATTTCCTTTCCCAGCTTTTCAGGCTGCCTTCCTCACAGAGCAGGCTGGATTTGCTCTTCTAATTAACTCTCCAGCAAACCATCCCGCTGGGCCCTCTGATGTTGCCTCAGCACCTCTCACCTCCTGGCTTGGCAAGGAAGGGACCACGATGCTCCCCAGTGCAGACGCCACGCTTGCTCGCATGCAATACCAGTGACCCTCTTTTTCCGAGGGCAGCCTCCCTGGCGGCCACCTTTGAAGTGTCTTCTGGCTCCCTCCTGGGAGGCGTCTGACTGCTCATTGTTTACCGGGTTTGCAAGCACCTGTGTTCACCCTGGTGGGTGCACATCTGGACTGGCGTTCCAGTTGGAGAGCCAGCCAGGCGCCACCTGACCTTGCCTAGGCCCCTACCCTTCCTCCTATGAAGGGCTCAGAAGCCCGATGCCAACTGCGCTGCCACGGAAATTTAGAAAACATCTTAAAACGGAACCTGGCAAGGCGGTTGCTTTTTAAAAAAAGTTTCGTAAAGCTGGGTTCTCTCCAATTTTAAATTAGAACAAGCTTCAGGAAAGAAAATTGGGAAAAAACAGAGGGAAACTGAAGGAGGAACAGTTGTGCTGAGTTCCGAGGACAAACATGCTCGCCAATTAGACGGCTGTCTTTGGGGCCTGTGCCTTTTGTTTAGTTTTTCCAAGACAGCCCCAGGCAGCCCAGCCGGCCTTGAACTCCCTGTACAGCCAAGGACGGCTTTGAACTCGTGACTCTCCTGCCTCCACCTCCCAAGTGCTGAGGTGACAGGCATACACCACCACACCTGATTGGGACCTAGTCTTTTAAATTTATTTTTTTTTCAAATAATTTCTGTGTGTAGTTTCTGTGTATGTGCACACGAGGTCAGCTTGGGGTGTTGGTCCTCAGCGGCCATCTACCTTGTTTCTTGAGACGGGATCTCCCACAGGAGTTGGAGCTCAAGGATTCAAGTAGGCTGGCTGGCCAGTGAGCCCCAGGATTATCCTGTGCCCACCCCCACATCTGGCTACAGGCATGCATCCCAACAACACCCAGTTCTTTATGCTAAGGATTCGAACTCAGGCCCTGGTGCACCCGTTAGGGTCTCCTTTACGACCCCGCACAGAGCCTTGGGTCTTTTCTTCTTTACCATTTTGACTCTAACTTTCCTGGTGTCTTCCACTCTGCTGACGATCACTGGCTTTGCTCACGGTGTGAACTGCTGTCCTGGAGGTAGGTCCCGTTAGCTATTTCTTCAGATCCCCAATTTTCCCAAGTCTATGAAACGCCTTGATGATTGGTCTGCGCTTTTAGGCCATGACCCCCACCCACGAAGGCCCTTTATGTCAGTTGCTGGGAATATTCCTGCGGCTCCTCATCCCTGTCACCAAACTGCTTCCCAAAGGGACAGTATATTCACTCTAAATTTTCCTTTTGTTGTGGGGAAATACACATAGCTTAGGAGTGGATCCACTTTTAAGTGTGTGCAGCTTGGGGTCACAAACACACTCCCTCCACTCGGAAGCTGTACCGAGGGCTTTCAACTCAAGAGACAGAGTAAGCTGCTCTCCTCTAGTCCCTGAAACCCCCTTATAAAATGTATATTTTTAAAAAAAAATATTTGTTTTACTGTTTAATTATGTATATGAGTGCATATGTCTGTGTGTGGGTATGTACACAGGAGTGAAGGTGCCGAGGAGGCCAGAGAGGGTGTCGGGTCCCTTGGCACTAGAGTTACGGGCAGTTGTGAGCAGCCCAATGCTGGGAACTCTAGTACTCTGTGAGAGCCGAATACCAGGCCCTGTACTACCAGCGTGTGTGTGTGTGTGTGTGGTGTGTGTGTGGGGTGGCGTGTGTGTGTGGTGCGTGTATGGGGTATATGGGTGTGTGTGGTGCATGTACGGTGTGTGGGGGTATGTGTGGTGTGTGGTGTGTGTGCTTGGTGGGTGGTGTGTGTGTTGTATGTGTGTGGTATGTGTGTGTTTATAGTATGTATGTTATGTTGTGTGGTGTGTGTATGTGGTGTGTGTGGTATGTACATGTGAGGGTACGTGTATATATGTGTGTAGTGTGCATCTGTGGTATGTATGGTGTGTGGTGTGTATGTGCACGTGTACATATGGAAGCCAGAGCAGCACAAGTGTCTTTCTTTATCATTTTCCACTTTGTTGCCTTTTGACAGGGTCCCTCACTGAACCAAAAGCTTGCTGTTTAGGCTAAGGCTAGCTGGCCTCTAAGTGCTTGGGATCTGCCTGTCTTTGCCCTCCCCGACTCCCGCCCACTCCATTCTGGGGTTACAGGTACATGCAGCCCTTTACATGGGTGTGTGCGATGCCAGGCATGTCGGCGGTCCTGATCTGACTGTGACACATCCTTCCGGCTAGCACCGCACCCTCAGGGCTTGACTGTATTTTAGCCCAGGGGTCAAGTTGTCCTACTTTCCCAAGCTGAGCAGCTGTCCCTCGCATGGCTGGGCCATCTGTGTGACATGTGCTTGGCTGTCCTCAACCGTGGGTGCTGTGAACACAGATGCACATGTGTCTTCCTTGATGCCTGCTTCAGCTTTTTTAGGATATGTCACACTGAGCCTGCCGGGCCGTCGGGTAAGGCTGGCTTCTGCTTTCCTAGTGACCTGTTAGCCACAGTGGTGGCATTTACTAAAACTTGCCATCACCAGTGCAGAGTGGCCTCTAGGTTGTCACCAACACTTGCTATTGCCTGGTGTGAGTAGGGTGGTAGTATGTGTGTGTATGGGGTATGTGTGTGGTGTCTGTGTGAGTGGTGTGTGTGTGCATATGCAGTGTGTATGATGAGTGTGTGTGGTGTATGTGTGCATATGTGGTGTGTGTGCGGTGTATGGTGTGTATGTGGTGTGTGTGTGTGTGGTGTATATGCCGTATGTGTGCAGTGTGTGGTGTGTGTGTGTGTATGTGTGCGGTGTGCATGTGTGGTGTGTTTGGGTGTGTGCATATGTGTGTGCCTGTGTATGTGTTATGCATGTGTGCGGTGTGGGGGCTGTACTGTCTGTGGTGTATGTGTGTGTGTGGTGTATGTGTGTGGTGTGTATGTGTGGTGTTTGCATGTGAGTGTACAATGTGCATGGTATTGTGTGTGGTATGTGCATGTGCACGTGTGCATGTGAATGTGAAGGGCTCAGCTCAGCAGTACAGAGCTTGCTTAGCTGATGTGAAGTGCTGGCTTTGCCTCCCATCGCTTGAAAAGAAAAGCGAGCAGGTTCCCGTGCCCACCATGTTTCCTTCAGGTCCCACCCCCAAATCCAGCTCCCCTTAGCAATCATTTCACTTATTCCAAAATTTCACTCTGACATTCAAACACTGCTAACCTGTTTCCTGTCTGCGGCTTGGCTGTTTCGGGGCACTCAGCGTAAGTGAGGTCAGATAGCAGGGCCTTCTGTTCTAGCGGCTTCGGCATCACCTCTCCCGGGCCACGACTGGGTGGCGCATCGAGATGTTGCTCCTCATTGCCTAGTCGGTGGGCATCTGGGCCGTCCTTGCAGCGCTGTGGACATGCACATCTGAGTCTTTGTGGGTCACACGGCTGCTTTTGTGTTGCCCTTGGCTGCCAGCCTGTGACTGGAATTCTTGGATTATATACCAACCCTGATCAGCATGCTGACCCGACACCAGCTTGCTTCCCAAAGTGCCAATTCCATCCATACCACCAGTTATCGGGGCTTCACTTACCACACACCCTCCATGGTACTTAGTGCTAGTCTTTATTTTAATTTATTCATTAATTAACTAAGTATTTGATTTACTTATTGAGCAAACGCATTCTACACTGCTGGTCAGGGTATAATGGCTCAGATTCTCATACAAAGGGGTGAGTGGAGCTAGATAAAAGACAAAAAAGACGGACGAGTAGCTGGGAAGCCTGTGGTGCCGCCCTCCCCATGTTCCGCTGATCGCATCAGCAATCGATGGTGGTGCTCCTGCCCACAGCTCCAGGGAGTTTCTGCCGGCAGCCATCCTGCTCCCCGCCCCGCATCCCCCTCATTCCAGGGCTGTGTACCCATTCCCTTCTGCATCTGCCTGGCTGCAGGGAAGGCCTACGAGATCACCTACGTGAGACTGAGGTTCCACACCAGTCGGCCCGAGAGCTTTGCCATCTACAAGCGTACACGCACCAGTGGACCCTGGGAGCCCTATCAGTACTACAGTGCCTCCTGCCAGAAAACCTATGGCCGTCCTGAGGGTCACTCCCTGTGGCCGGGTGAGGACGAGAGGGTGGCCTTCTGCACCTCTGAGTTCAGCGACATCTCCCCCTTGAACGGGGGCAACATTGCCTTCTCCACCCTGGAGGGCCGTCCCAGCGCCTACAACTTTGAGGAGAGCCCTGTGTTGCAGGTCAGTGGGCAACAGGGACTGGGGAATCATGGGGAGATGGGCAGGACTAGGATGGGAGGCAGCAGGCCAGCCAGAAGAGCTAGGACCTGAGAAGCCCTTGGGATCTCCTGGCTGTCAGACCTCAAACCCTAGAATCCTTTTTGTGGGTGCCTGGTTCTCACTTTCACTTTTTTATTTTTTATTTTGTTTTGTCTTGCTTTTCGAGGCAGGGTTTCTCTATGTAGCCATGATTGTCCTGAACTCACTCTGTAGACCAGTAGTTCAGGCTGGCCTTGAACTCAAGAGATTTGCCTGCCTCTGCCTCCTGAATGCTGGGGTTAAAGTGTGAGTCGTCACTGCCCCCTGCTATTTATTTGTTTATATATTTATTTATTTATATTTTAACGGAAGAGAGCCAGTGTGGCAACTTATTCTTGGGATCTCAGCACCTGAAAGGCTGAAGCAGGATGGTCATGAGTGGCAAGCCCACCTGCAGCCCGCCTGTTTTCCCCTACCGTGTGAGGCTGCCTACGGGATAAAGTGTTCTACTTGGTGGCATAGTCACGGGACTTCCACTGGTGATTCATTTTGTGTCCCTGCCCAGGCCTTGGCTCCCTGGTCCTCAGAGGCCTCAGCATCTCCCAGGGGCCTTTCTGAGAACACAGAACCCCAGGCTGCAGTGTGGCTTGGAGCTTGCCTGCTTCCCCAGCATGCACAGGGCCCAGCACCACAAACTAGAAGAAACACAGGGGCCCCAGTCTGCACAGCTCAGTGGGTAGAGCATTTGCCTAGCACGATGGAAGCCCTGGGGTCCCTCCCCAGCCACATATAATCTGGGTATTGTGGTACACACCTGTATAATCCTAGCTCTTGGGAAATGGCGTTCTGGCCATCTTGGGCTACATATAAGGCCAGTCTGGGATGAATGCAACCCCAACAGAAGGCGAATAAAAGGAGAGGGAGAAGAAGAAAGGAGGGAGGGGAGGAAAAGGTGGACTTCAGCCTCACCCCGACCTCACAGCCAGACCTGCCTTCAACAGACCCCTGAAAGCACAGTGACCTTTGCAAATCCCAGCCACGGGTGACTTCGAGAGTGACAGGGGCCCGCAGCCTCAGTGCTGTACAGACTTCTCAGGACTGAGTCCTGCTGGGGTGAGGAGCAACTGTGCCAGGAGCTCATTTTCCATCCTGACGGCCTGATTGCTAAGCCAGGGGCTCCTGGGCTGAATTAAAATGTTGATTAATATTCAGCCGGAGCCGCCTCTGATTATAACAGCAGGCGGATGGAAATGTCACTCTCCACGTGCATCCCCCACTTCCTCACCACGCGCTTCCACGGGGAAGCTGCTCATCCAGCCCGTGATCAGCAAGTATTTATCAAGTGTCTGCTATGTGCCAGGCGGAGCCCAGGGGCTCTGACTTGTGGGGCTCGTGTTCTGGGGTGTCAGTTCTCTGCATATGAGGAATTACGAGGAGAAGGTAGGCAGCCTGCATGCAAGGATCTCAGATGGACTGCCTCAGCCGCTGTCCACACACACACACACACATACACACACACACACACACACGCATGCATACCATTTCTGTGCAGATGCCAGGCACCACATCACGTGGTTGACATCGCCACCCTCCTCTTTACACCCTCAGGAAGCCTCTAACCTGATGCATTTTACAGATGGGGACAGAGCCACCAAGGCATTGAGGCTTCTCACCAGAGCTGTACAGTCAGCAAGTGATCCAGCCCCAAGATTGACCCAGGCCTCCTGACTCCTGGCCTCTCCTCAGGATTTGTCTCAGCAGGGCCTGTCCCTGTGCCCCAGGACCACCTCCACTTCCTGGGGACCAGGGAGCAGGATTTCCCAGTGGAGCAGGCCAGGTGCACTTGCTGATGGTGTCCCTGTCCCCTTCCCCAGGAGTGGGTCACCAGCACTGAGCTCCTGATCTCTTTGGATCGGCTCAACACATTTGGAGATGACATCTTCAAGGACCCCAGGGTGCTCCAGTCTTACTACTACGCTGTGTCTGACTTCTCTGTGGGCGGCAGGTAGGCTGCAAGCAGGCACAGGACCCGGGGGAGGCCAAGGGACCAGGCCCCATCCTTCTGAGAGCTGCAGAGTTGGTAAGGTACCTGGTGTGATCCAGATGGGAAGGACTGAGCAGCACCCAGCCCCCTGCCTGCATTAGAGGCCTTGCTGCTGGCTCCATTCTGCCTCCACAGACCACCCACAGCAGGTCCCCACATCACCTAGCCCTCACTGGGAAATGAGAAGAGACAGTAAGTTCCAACCCCAAGCCTGTGGTGTAGAGGACATGAACCCAGTGGCTCTCAATAAATACATCAGTGCACACCAGAAAAAAAGCCCAGGGTGGCCTCAGTGTCAGCTCTGCAGAGCGAATGATGGGGAGACACAAGACAGTCCGGGCAGAAGCCTCCATGGCTGGGAAAGCTGAGCCTGAGGACCGAGAAGACGGTGAGGCTGGAGTGAGGGCAGGGCCATGGGCGGAGGTAATTCCCATCCCTCTGTCACTAGGGAGTCATCGGAGGCCTCAGAATGTCAAAACACTCAACCCCCAGTTGTTCGTTGATTTCCCCACCACTGTGACAAAATGCTTGACAAAGACAGCTCAGGGGAGAGGAGATTGACTTTGGCCCACCAGGGCAGTTTGGGGTCCAGTGCACCATGATGGGATGGCCCACTAGCAGGAAGTGAAGCAGGGAGGCATGAAGGCTGGCGTAGCTGACTTCCTACTGTTACCCACTCTGGGACCCTACCCCAGGGATGGTGCTGCTCACTTTCAGCTGGGTCGTTCCTGCTCGGTTAGCCCTCATCTAGAAACTTTAGAGGCACGGCCAGAAGGTGACCTAGGTCCTGTCAAGTTGACAATATGAGCCACTGCACCTTGGTATAGCAGTATGGGAAAGGGTGAGAAGATGAAGGGTGGAGACGGTGCTGGGACCGTGCAGGCACGGCCAGGGCCAGGAGCCTGGGATGACAGCTAACTAAGATGAGAAAGCAGCTCCAAGTGTGAGTGAGAGGCTGTGGATGTGGGGAATGGTGAGGGTGGCCCCCAGATGCTGGGCTACCACGATTCAGGGGTGCTTGGGGAAGTCAGGGAAGAGCCTGTGCCCGATAGTTGGCGCTTTGAGATGCCTGCTTCATGGAAGACCAGGTGTGAAGGAACCTGAGTGGACTCTGGTGAGGAACTTCAGATGAATTCTCTGACGTGTGAGTTGGGTCAAACCTCCCAGCAAGACTCCAAAGACGGTGGCCATGACCTCCATCTGCTATGCCTGTTGTCAGGGCCTGCATGCCAGAACACATCTGGGTCCCAGCTGTGGGACCCAGACCACCCTTGGCTCCACAGCTGTCTGTGAAGGCTGCCTTTCCTGGGTCAGAAGGATTCATGGAGGAGTGGAGGGCTTGCAGCACCCTCTCAGGGATGGAGATGTCACTTGTGAGTTCCCATGACCTCCATCTTCTAAAACTGACTGGTGTTAGACTCAAACCTCCTGGTCACAGTGGGATGTTGCTGCACACCCTGTGCCCTGAGCGAACAGTACCTTACTCCCGTGTCCCCAAATTAGAAATGGCACAGGGGGCCCTGGAAGTGACCAGTCATCCATCACTGCCTTCTGAGGACAGAGGTAGGGTGGGACTTGTCTCTGGGGAACCAGGATGGGCTCTGGCTTATAGCTTTGCCCCTTGGATCTTCCACTGTTGTGTCCTGAGCCTGCTTCACCATCTGGGAAGCTGGAGTATAGGGTCCTTTCCACCTCCAAAGACTGGAACTGTTTGCTTTGTCTGGGACCATCTCAGTGCAAGCCAGGAGCAGGCCATGGTGGGCTCTGAGCCACCAAGGATGTTGGCCACACAAGGTCACTCTCCACCCAGTTCTCCACATTGCCCACCCCCAAAATCAGTTCTTGGTTCTTGCTGAATTCACCCATCTCTTGACCTTGTGGTGTCATGAGAACATAGACCCAGGGCTGCCTACCACGGCTCAGACTCTGGGGACTTCTTGAGAGCTGACCCCTGCACAGGACACCTCTTTCTTGCCCTTTTAGACACAATTGCAGAATTACCTGTCATAACCTTAGTCCCTAAGAACTGACCCTGTGACCACTTGTCCACCCCCACCAGGGGACTGAATTGGCTTCTCCCTGGGTCCCAAGACCCTTGAGCTGGGACTCCACCCAGGCAGAGACCTTCTGTGACAGCCACTTACTAGTTGGCAGCCACGGATGGACAGCCTTCCAGGCCTCAGTTTCCCAGTCTGCTCAAAGGGGACAGCAGGAGGTTGGTGACGACAGGTGTGCTCATTGGTTAGTATTTTCTGAACACAACACAGACTGGAGTCATTTGGGAAGAGGGAACCTCAACTGAGAAAACAGCTCCATCAGACTGTCCTGTAGAGAAGTCTCTGAGACGTTTTCTTGATTAATGATTGATGTGGGGGATCCGGCGTACTCTGAGTAGTGCCACCTCTGAGCAGGCGGTCCTGTGCTGTATAGGAAGCAGGCTGGGCAAGTCACGGGGAGCAAGTCTGTAAGCAGCCCTCCTTCATGGCCTTCCTTCAGTTCCTGTCCCTAGGCTCCTGCACTGACTTCCCTTCATAATGGGCTGTGATGGGGCTGTGTAAGGTGAAATAAACCCTCTCCTCCCCAAGCTGCCTTTGGTTGTGGTGTTTGTTACAGCAGCAGGAAGCAAACTGGGACAGCAGGGTTCATTCCATGGAGCATTTGGGAACCCCAGTGCTCTCTTTATCACAGTCCCCAGGTATGTAGTATGTAGTCAGGGATGCCTGACAGCGAAACCCTCACCTCTCCCAACGTCTGTGGCGACGGTCTCCAGGTCCCCCCCCCATGCTTTTCTCAGGTGCAAATGCAATGGTCACGCCAGCGAGTGCGGCCCCAACGAGGCTGGTCAGCTGGTGTGCCACTGCCAGCATAACACCACGGGTGTGGACTGCGAGCGTTGCCTGCCCTTCTTCCAGGACCGTCCGTGGGCCCGTGGCACCGCAGAAGACGCCAATGAGTGTCTACGTGAGTGTCCCTCGGGCAGCAGGCTAGTGATGCTGGCTGGGAAACAATCCCCCCAAACCTCACAGCGGGGCCTGCTCCTGGGTGGGCCTGGCAGGCAGTGTGGAGTCCTCAGCTCTGAAGGAGAGTTGAAGGGAGGCTGAGGGGAGCGCTGGAGCACCAATCCTCCCTCACAAGCCATTCCTCCAGGACAAGTCCACCCAGGGAGGCGCCTGTGGTCGAGGGCAGGAAGGTCCCCGAACCAGACTTAACCCTTTGTTTTAACTGTTCCAACCCTGGCAGCTAATGAAATCCAGTCCCACCACCCCTACCCACAGGGCTCTGACCCGCCTACCCCAGCCTTTCCCACAGCCCCCCCCAGTCCCCAGAAGTCCTTTGATGTTCCAGCTGTGTGTGGTGTTGCTCTGCCTGCCTAACCTCAAAGAGACACTGGTAAAGGGAGGAAGGGGCCCTGGAACCTTCTATAGGGACGGTGGGAAGGGAGGAGCCTTCCCAGTGGGAGTACCGCTGCATCCCACTTTCCCTTCTCCTCACAGTCTTCTGTTCTGCCTCCGGCTTCATGCGTGCCTGGAGCCAGACACAGAAGTCCACATATAGCCTCGTGGCTGGCCTCCTGGGCCTGGGCCACGGTCTGCCTGGGGACCATGGGAAGAAATCAGGTTTGTCCTCGAGACAGACAGCTTTTTCCTATCTGCAGTAGCTGCCCCAGGGGGCGAATGCAGTGCTAAGTTCCTCTTGGCTTGCTGGCCTGCCTCCCCCAGGGAAGCTGTGCGCTCTCTGCTTGGGCCAAGCCTGTGCCTGTTTCTATGGTGGGGGTGTTACATGCCAGACAGACCCCCTGCCATGTCAAATTTCTGTTCTCATAGTCACCAGTCTGGATTTTCACCTCTGACTCCTAGCCCAGGCAACCTCTGAGCCCCAGATTCTTTTTCTCTCACATCTCCCGAATCCATTCCTCCTGTCTCTGGGCAGCCCTGCCACCTCTCCTCTGGATGCTGTCACGCTCCTCATTGCTGTCTCCAGCCCCCAGCCTCCTGGCACCTCTGTTTCCCAGCCACCTCGGCATCACATGCCACCCGCCTCGCAGTATGCCCATCCACTGCCCATCACATGGCCTGCTGTCCGCAGCCAGCCTCTTGGCACACACACCAGCTTCTCTGGTCCAGACGTTCTCCTCCTGGCCCGCAAGGGCTTCCTGCTCCATCATCTCCCCTATCCCAACACATTTCTGACTCCCTCCACAAAAACATCGTTTTGGAATATTTATTATTATTAGTTCTTACAGAGAATATCTATTTGGGAGTATCAGATGCCTGGGCTCAGTGGACTGGGTCACACTGAGCCTGCAGGCCATCCTGGACTCTGGCCCTTGGTGCTAGACACTTCCCGTTGCTTTGACAAAATGCCTGACACAGTAGGCTAAGGAAGGAAAGGCTTGTTTAGGCTACAGACTGAAGGTGCTGTCCACTCGTGATGGTGGCTGAACTGTGAGACACTGGTCACATCACTTGTGCAGCCAGGAAGCAGGGACAGGTCAATGTTGGTGATCAGCTTGCTTCCGAGCTCCTTTTTCGGTCCAGGACCCCAGCCCAGGGGATGGTGCCACCCATATTTAAGCTGGGGCTTGCCATCTCAGCCTAATGTAGAAACCACTGAGAGGTTTGTGTCCTCTGTGATTCTTGGTCTTGTCAGGTTGACAAGATTAACCAAGCACACCCATCTCTAGATGCCTGCTCCAGAGAGCAGAGAGAGCCCCTCCCCCTGCAGAGCCTGTCACTCACGCACATGACCCCTCCATCTCTCACAGCCTGCAACTGCAGTGGGCGCTCCGAGGAGTGCACGTTTGACAGGGAGCTCTTCCGGAGCACTGGCCACGGTGGGCACTGCCAGCACTGCCGTGACCACACAGCCGGGCCACACTGTGAGCGCTGTGAGAGGAACTATTACAGATGGGCCCCGAGGACACCATGCCAACCCTGTGACTGCCACCCAGCAGGTGAGTGGCCCCAGCATCCCCTTTTCCCATCTCCCAACCTCAGCTCCTCCTGCCTCTGCTGCCCTGTGTCCCTCCTCCCCAGGCTCCCTGAGTCTCCAGTGTGACGACTCTGGCGCCTGCACCTGCAAGCCCACAGTGACCGGTTGGAAGTGTGACCGTTGCCGGCCCGGGTTCCACTCCCTCAGCGAGGGCGGCTGCAGGTGAGGATGTGGGGATGGGTGCTGCGTGTTTGTGCAAAGTAAGACACAGAAGGAAAGAATGCTAGCTGTCCCCTCTCTACACCTTCGCCTCACATCTTCTCATCAGACTTACGAGAAATGGAGCTGAAGACACGGGAGGAACTAACCTGCCCAGTGTGGGTGGGGATGGGATGGGGGTGGGGGCGGGACCTGGGAGACCCAGTGCTAGGAGAGGAACAGAGTCCCAGGTTGAATCTGAGAGTGAGGCCTGGTGAGTGAGGGACACAGAGACACTCCAAGCGGGGGAGTACAGCCAAGGCTGCAGCAAGCCTCAGGTGAGGCTCAGGTCTGGAAGAAGAGGGCCTGGTGCAGAGGGGGCCTTGGGGGGCTGAGGGCTGTTGTGAGCAGGGAGCCAAGGCAGATGGCTGTGCCAGAGGATACCGGACGCTTCGGCAGGAGTAGGTCTGGCTCAGAAGAGGAGGAGGAAGCAGGCAGTTTCCAGAGTCCAAGTCTGTGGTGACAGAAGACTGAGGAGGAGGGAGGGATGGAGGCTGGTCCTTGTGGCAGAGGGCCAGGTGGAAGCCGGGCAGGGAGCCAGGCATTATATACATATTTAGGGTGTGTGGTGCCTGGCCATAAGGAGAGAGCCCAGCAAGGGACAGCAATCTGCCACAGGCTGGATCTTAGGAGAGGGGCCAGACACATTTACTGGTAGCTCACGGTGGAACCCACAGTAAGCAATCCTGCAGACTCAGAAGGACTTTATGGGTGTAGTCTTACAGAGCATATGCTGGCCTCGAAACCACGACAGCCAGCAATGATCTTCTGTCGGAGTTAGAAATGGACTGTTTCATGTGGTGCTAGGGAATGAACTCAGAGCTTCGTGCATTCTAGACAAGTACTTCATTGTCCCCCAGAAGCCCTGGACTTGCCAGGGCTGAGGAGATGGCTCAGTTGGTAAGGTGCTGCTGTGCAGGCATGAGGATGTGAGTTCAATCCCCAGCCCCCATGTAAACCACAAAAGCCAGGTATAACAGTGCACATCTGTAAGCCCAGTGCTGAAGGCTAGAAGGCCGGCAAAGGCAAGCAGATTGCAGGAGGTGGCTGGCCAACCAGTCTTGCCAAACTGGTGAGCCCCAGGTTCAGTGAGAGACCCCGTCTCAAAAAAATAAGGAGGAACACAAGAAACCTAACATCAACCTATGACCTCCATACATACATGCACACACTTCCATGCACACATGTACAACACAGGAAAGAAAAAACAAAATAAATGAACTTGGCTCTAGTGAATAACGAACAACACTGTCCCCATACATTCGAAAGACAGGAGAAGTGTGTTGGGTAGACATGGTGCACAGAAATGTCCATTGAAGCCAGGACCAGGTCTCGATGCTGGAGTAAGTGCCTGCGTAGCATGCAGAAGGCTCTGGATTCCATCCCTAAAACAACAAAGAAACAAAAATCCTGGACCTGACTGACCCTGGCTGCTTCCCAGGTCTTGGTCTTGGGACCTTTGCTCATATTATTCCCTCCCCTAGAGCATTTCCTTTTTCCAGCCACGCCTCCTTGGCCTGTGTCACCCACCGCTAGCCACTCTCCAGTCCTCAGCTAAGGCACTGTTCCCTCGAGAAGCCCACTGCCCCCCACCCTGCTCCCTCCCACTCTGCAAAGCTGGACCAGATGCACCTCCCTAGTCCATCTCCTTCACAGCACATAGTGCAGGGCAGGGGCTGTCTGTTGGTCTGTTCTCACTGGATCCTGGGGTCCGTGAGAACGGGAACCTTGTCTTAGCAGACGATGTTGTGGGTGGATGGTTGTATGAGTAAATGGATGGGTGGGTGAATGGAGGTGAGGAGATGATGAGCAGAAGGATGGTTGGATGATGGAGGTGGGTGGACAGATGCATGAGAGAATGATGGGTAGGAAGCTAAGGGATCGAAGGATGAGTAAACAGGTGGATGGATGGACGCACTAATGGAGGGGCAAGTGGGTGGACGCCAAGAGCATGGGTGATGGGTGGATGGATAGATGGACCAATGGAGGGGTAAATAGATAGGTGGACAGTGAGCAGATAGTAAGTGATAACATGGATGGGTAGATGGATGGATGGATGGATGGGCGGGTGGATGGATGGTTGAGTGGATGGATGGGTGGAAGGATGGGTGGATGGATGGGCAGATGGATAGACGGGTAGATGGATGGGTGGATGGATGGATGGGTGGACTGATGAATGGATGGACGGATGGATGGATGGATGGATGGATGGATGGATGGATGGATGGATGGATGGATGGGTGGGTGGATGGGCAGATGGATAGACGGGTAGATGGATGGATAGACGGGTAGATGGATGGATGGATGGATGGATGGATGGATGGATGGATGGATGGGTGGGTGGACAGGTAGGTGGATGCACCAGTGGAAGGGGTGGGTAGTGGGCAGGGCATCATTGCATGGGTAAACGAGGCACTTCCTGGTAAAGAAGTAAGGATGACACCAAGCACAGTCTCTTGGACAGGCCTATCCCTGATTCCTCCGGAGCAGGGAAGGGCATGGAGGGTTCTGAGGATGGACAGTCCACTATGGAGTTGCTCAATAGACTGTGTTTTCTCTGTTTCTTTGGCAGGCCCTGTACCTGCAATGTTGCTGGGAGCTTGGGAACCTGTGACCCCCACAATGGGAGCTGCCCCTGCAAAGAGAATGTTGAAGGCAGCCTATGTGACAGGTGGGGTGCAGTCTGCAAAGAGCTACCAGAAGTGATTGTGGGGTCTCTGGGGAGGCACCCAAGCTGGGTAGTAGGGAAAGGCAGGACAGGGTCCTCAGAGACTTGGACAAGCCTGTCACCCCAGGTTCTTTCTGAAACCCCAAGGGCCTTCTACCCAAGAAGATAGCCAAAGGCCCCATGGGCACTGCCGATACTCTGATTCAATGACACTGAGGGAAATACATCATTGCTTCAAGATCAGAATCCTGGAAACAAACTCTAAACAGATAGGAAGAGCGTGTCTAATCCAGACAGCAAATACCTGGGGTCATATTTCAGCTCTTTTGCTTTGCACCCCTGGCAGACATCACTAATGGAGAGCTGTGACAGCCCTCCCATCTCACACCAGCGGCAGACATCACTAATGGAGAGCTGTGACAGCCCTCCCATCTCACACCAGTGGCAGACATCACTAATGGAGAGCTGTGACAGCCCTCCCATCTCACACCAGTGGCAGACATCACTAATGGAGAGCTGTGACAGCCCTCCCATCTCACACCAGTGGCAGACATCACTAATGGAGAGCTGTGACAGCCCTCTCATCTCACATCAATGTAGACATTATTACTGGAACGCAACAATCTTAACCTTGGATTCTTCTCAATGCCTTGCTCCAAGAAGCCCCTACCAACTGAACTAAGACAAGAGTCATCCTGAAATCTCAAAGCAGGAACTATTTGAATAACAAAATTAATAAAGATGAGACTGCATTATAAGCCTAAGAATGGGGCAGATATCTTTAATGCCAGTACATGATTGGCTAAATAAACAGATGACAGTGGGCAAATCTTCCTTCAGAATTGTAAATGACGGAGAGGGTGGAGTGGGAAATCAGGCTAGAAGTGGCATGCCCCAGCGACTGCCCTGCCAACAGCAGCAATGAATGCTGGCGTTAATGGGAACAGGCATTTGCATAGCCTCGAGATTCAGCTCTGGAAATAGTTACTAATTACAATGGTGGCTTCAAGCCGGTTGCAAGCAAGTTCTCTGATGTTTTCCCTCCTGGAAGGTTTTTAAAAATTGTTTTGTGGGGTTTTGTGTTTTGTGTTTTGTTTTTGAGACAGGTTCTCACTATGCAGCCCAGGCTTGCCCCACACTGTTAGAGATCTACCTGCCTCTGTCTGCCTCCTGGGTGCTGGGATTAATTGTTGTGCTACTTTCGGCCCTCAATTTTTTTTTTTTTTGAGACAGTGTCTCGGGAGGCCAGGCTAGCCTTGAACTTACTATGTAGCTGAAAATTACCTTGAACCCCTCCCTTGTCCTCCCTGCCTTCACCTCCCGAGTGCTGGGGTTACTGGTGTGCACCACCATGCCGGGCCAGCACCCCACTTCTAAAGACTAAACTGCAGCAACTGTTAAGACAAGAAACCTGGTGGGCAGATGGTAGCCGGGAGAGGATGACTGAATCACTGCCACTGTCACTTGGGAGGCTGAGACAGGAGGACGACCAAGAGCACAGGCCAGACCAGAGTATAAATTAAGACCCTATTTCAAAACCCAAGGGGGCTGGAAGGACGGCTCCACAGTGAAGAGCACTTGCTGCTTTCTCAGATCACCCACATGGTGGCTCTCAGCCATCTGAAACTCCAGTTCCAGAGGATTCAACACCCTCTTCTGGGCTCCACAGGCACCAAACATGAACATAGATGTAGTATACAGATATGCCTGCAAACAAAACACTCATAGGGCAGATTTAATTAGAATCTTTCTCTTTTTTTTTTTTTTTTTTTTTGGTTTTTCGAGACAGGGTTTTCCTGACCTTGCTCTTGTAGACCAGGCTGGCCTCGAACTCACAGAGATCAGCCTGCCTCTGCCTCCTGAGTGCTGGGATTAAAGGCGTGCGCCACCACTGCCTGGTTAAAATTTCTTTTAAAAAACAAAACAAACAACAACAACAAAAACCAAAGTCTGTTGGCACCTTTAGTGCCAACCCTCGGGAGGCAGAGGCAGGAAGATCTCTGTGAGTTCAAGGCCAGCCTGGTCTACATAGCGGGTTCCAGGCCAAGCAAGGCTGCATAGTGAGACCCTGTCTCAAGCAAACAAACACCCCACAGAAACGAAAGTGTCAAGATCACAGGAGAGGAAGAGGAGATGTTAGCAAGTCAGAGGCGACAAAGGCGTGGCTAAATGCAGTGTCGGGTCCTGGAGCAGAGGAGCTTTAGTGAGAAAGGAAAGAAACCCTGACACAGCCTGGAGTTAATGTCAGGTGATGCTGATCTCTTGGCTTCGAGGCTTTGTATCAGCAGCAGAGACACTGGACCAGCAGGCACGGGACTGTCTGTCCTGTCTTTGTAATTCTTGTGATTCTAAAAGAATAATAAAAATTAAAACTTAATTTTCTTAAATTTCCCCATGATTCTGAATAGTCTAGCTGGATCCCAGTCCTATCCCATCCTGGCTCAGAGATGTGACCCTGCCTCTCTTACAGATGCCTCCCGGGAACATTTAACCTGCAGCCCCACAACCCGGCAGGCTGCAGCAGCTGCTTCTGCTATGGCCACTCCAAGGTGTGTGCCCCCGCTGCCGGTTTCCAGGCACACCACATCCTCTCAGACTTCCGCCATGGTGAGCAGTGCACAGAAGCTGCCTTGGGGCGGGGGAGGGGGTATCCTCCCCTGGCTGGGGATCTCCCTTCGGAAGCTAGGATGGGACAGCCCTTCCACCAAGGATCCTTTGGAGAGATGCCCTAGGCCACAGAGGCTAGGCTGGTAGAGTATGAAAGGGTGTCTTCCAGGACCTGCCTGCTACCCCTCAGCTCCTTCCCCAACCTCTGCTTTTCCAGCCTCCAGCGCTTTATCCTCAGGGTGGTACTGGAAGACTGGGTGTGTCCGCAGGCACCCTGAGTCCTGTGCACAGCCTCCATTCACCCCCAGGAAAGTTAGTCTCCCTTAGCATATCTGAGTTCCAGCTTAGAGTCTTGGCTTCCATGTATTAAGCACCTGCTGTATGCCAGGCACTGCTGAGCTCCACATTCCAGGGAACCTCAGCATTGCTGTAGGCAGGTGCTCTCATTTCCGTTTTACAGACTAGATCCGGGCCTGTCTGAGATTGGTTCTGGCAGCCATGGTTGTGTGTTTGGACCAAGAGGGATGGAATTCCAAGCCCTGCAATCCATCAGAGCTGGTGTGCCCAGCATTCTCCTTGGACCATTCCCCGGCTCCTGAGAGTACAGTCTGGGGACTGGTCCTTGGGCCTCCAGAAATAGGGGCAGTGCGCCCTCTGCTGGACACCACGCAGAAAGCAGGACAGCTCGTGGCAGTGGCTGGCCAGAATCTAGTCTCTATAGTCTCATAGGGCTTGTCTTTGGAACTCTAAGATAGCATGAGAGGACTTGGGATGTGGTTGAGTTGGCAGAGTTCTTGCTGAGCATGTGCAAAGTTCTTTCAGGATGTGGAATCTCTGTCCTAGTCTTCAGAGAGTGGTCTTCCCCCACCGTTCCTCTCTGAGACAGGGTCTCATCTAAACCAGACTGGCTTCAAACTCCCTCCCACTTTAGAGCCCTGTGGGACTTGTCACTGGAGACCAGCTTTTGGGTTCTCACGGTTGGGGCAAATAGTCTGTCTTTGATGTTTAGGAGCTGACGGTTGGCAGGCCAGAAGCATGGGGTCATCAGAGTGTCCTCTGCAATGGAACCGGAATGGGATCCTCCTGAGCCTGCAAGGAGAGGAGGGACTCTCAGCGCCAGGTAGGTATCAGTCCCTACTGATCTCACCACCCAGGTTCCTGCCAGCTGCTCATAATACAGTACCTTAGAGTGGATGAGGTCTAAAAGACAGGTTAACTTCAGCTTGGTTCCTGTACATCTTGCGGTAGCCTTCCTGTAGACAGAATCCTGAGGCTGCACAAAGCACCTTGTTCCTGTTCCTATGACGTCCCCTACCCAGATTCAACCATGGGTACCCCAGCCCAGCCACTTCATATCATTCTAGTCCTCTGCCAGCGACCACGATCCCGACAGTGCGGCCGGACTAAATTTTCACTTCTAAACAGCTTATGAGAGGGGTTCAATTTCAGCGCGTGTTTAGGGGTACCTGCCACAACAGGGGCTGCCAAGTGACCGTGGACTCCGTGGCTGAGAACACACACATTTAGTCTCTCGGTATCACAGGCTGTGTTCCTTTAGGCCGCCCCAGAGCAGAGACCATATCTCCCTTGCAGCACTTACACCCTCCCCATCTTCAGAGCAGCGGCATACTTTCACAGCTGACTGCGCCCCAGGGGATAATCCTACAGATTTCCCCTATGCCATAGCCAGAGGGCTTACACCCCCCAACTCTGTTTACAGCCTTAATCCTTTTTGCCTGGCCAAATCCCCTCTGTGCAGACCCATGTCTCAGGGTTTAGGGTTGGGAACACCTTTGGGTACGATGATTCTTCAATCAGACCACAGCATATGTGAGCTCCCCAAAATACTGTGTGTGTGTGTGTGTGTGTGTGTGGTGTGTGTGTACGTGTATGATGCATGTGAGTGGGCACAGTTATGTGTATGGGTGCAAGCGCATGAGGAGGCCAGAAGTTGATGTCTGGCACCATCCTCCACCCCTCTTCCACCTTGTCCACTGAGGCAGGTGTCTCAATCAAGCCCAGAGCTCGCTGATATGATTAGTCTCAGGTCAGCCAGCTTTGCTCTAGAGATCTCCTATCTCCACTCTCTAAGGCTGTAATTACAGTGGGCCACCATGCTCGTGCGGCATTTACATGGGCTCTGGGAACCCAAACTCTGGTCCTCCCACTTTTGTGTCTGGCCCTTTAACCTCTGCGCTGTCTCCAAGCGCTGACCTCGGATTTTCCACCCACCACGGCACACACTGTTTGGATGGTTATCGTTGCGGTCGATACAGATGCTAGAATCAAGCATGTGGCGCTATCAAAGCCTTTCCTTCTTGCCTTTAGAGAAGTTCCTGGGAGACCAGAGATTCAGCTATGGACAGCCAGTCATACTGACCCTCCAAGTACCACCTGGGGGCTCCCCACTTGCTGTGCACCTGCACCTGAGACTGGAGGGGGCAGGCTTGACTCTGGCTCTGAAGCCCTCCAGTCCACCCAGTCCTCAGGACTCCAGGCAGCCAGGACAGGTTCAGCTCCGGTTCCTGTAAGTGCCTCCCTGTCCTGAGAGATGGGAGTGGGATGGATAGGCAGGGTGATCTCTGAGGGCTAGGCATGCTGGAGGCTCCTGAGGATCCCAGGCTCTTGGCACCCACTGTCCCTACATAAGGCTGCCCCACTGACTTCCTGCCCCTTCCAGCCTGCAGGAGACCTCTGAGGAGGCAGACATCCCTCTGCCTGCCTTCCACTTCCAGCGGCTGCTTGCCAATCTGACTGCCCTGGGCATCTGGACCAGGGGCCAAGGCCTGGGCCATTCTGGTCAGTATGATGGCAATTCACCCCTAAGAACTCGGGTCCTTGCTTGTGAAGGTTCTCACAGCATGGACTCTGAGATTGAGAAATCAGGACACTTAACACAGGCAGAAGTGTGTCTGAGGATAGAGGCAGGTGCTGGACTGTGGGGAACCGGGAGGCCTGGGGGAGGATTACTCTAAGGGACAGGTATATGGTCCCTGACAGAATTCAGCGCCACCCCATCCCTCCATAGCATCTTTTTGTGGGCACTGTCCCTTCCTGCTGGGCAATAATGGCATTGCATCTCAGCCACACCAGAGACTAATATGGAGACTAAGCTCACCCAACTGCTTTTAAGACAGGATCTCACTAGTCTTGAACTCTTCATCTTCCTACCTCTGACTCCCAAGTGCTGGGATTGCAGGAGTCTCACTATGGAGCCCTGACTGGTCTGGAACTTGTTATGTAGCTCAAGCTAGCTTTGAAACTCAAAGAAGATTAAATTCACCACCATGCCTGACAATATTTATTTACTTGTATATATGTATATTTATGGGCACACATTCCTGTGTGTGCCACACGCATGAGGGGCAGAGGACAGCTTGTGGGATCCTGAGAATTGAACATGTGTCCTCAGGCTTAGTAACTTGGGTTCTTAACCTGCTGAGCCATCTTGCTGGCCCCAAGCATGCACATCTTGCAGTCTGGTCTCTCTCTGCCCCACCCACATGGATTAATCAAGATCTTGCAATGCTAGCCTTGCGCATTCTAGCACTGAACTGGCCCACTCGCCATCATCTGGCGCTGGGTCTAAACTCATCTGCTCCCCTCTTTTGCCTGTCATTTTTAAAGCTACACTTAAAACCTGGCGTAGTAGCCATGCCTATAATCCCAGCACTTTAGAGGGTCAGGCAAGAGGATAGCAGTCTGAAGACGGCTGTAGCAAGACCGTGTCTCAAAAAACAAACGAAAATAACAGCTGACTCACAGGCCTGTCTCACAGGTGCCAGGGAGCCGTGCATGGAGGTCTCCCCTTCTCTTCCCATTCTACAGGTGCAGTGGCCCTGTGTGAAGTCCAGCTCACCTCAGCCCGGGCCCAGCGAGGGCTTGCCCCGCCAGCCTCTTGGGTGGAGACTTGCTCATGTCCTCAGGGATACACAGGCCAGTTCTGTGAATTCTGTGCCCTGGGATACAAAAGAGAGATACCTCGTGGGGGTCCCTACACCAACTGCATCCCCTGCACCTGCAATCAGCATGGCACCTGTGATCCCAGCACAGGTGAGTCCCGGAATCCCATCCCAAGGCCCCGTCAGCTGTACATCCAGCACAGTGTGATGAGGACTGGCTGTCACAGGTGGCTCTTGGGGACATAGACTCTGGTCTGTCCTTACTGTGCTACCTGGGCTTCTCCTGAGCGGAACACAGGTGCCAAAGACTTCGACCATCTACGGAGGCCTGCCGTCAGCCTCCCTGCAGGTGTCTGTCTACAGCCGGTGGGCAGGCCTGGGAGGGGTTCCTCGGGGCCTTACTACTTGGCAGGTGCTATGAGGAAAGGCAAAGGGATTCTCAGGACAGACGATGACGAAAGAAAATGTTCAGAGAGGGTCATGCAGGTGACAGCAACTCATGGGTGTCAACCCCGAGCCACAAGCCTACTCCTCGTCATGGCTGTGGCCTTGGGAAAGTCACTCTCTGGGCATCCCATCTGTACAGTTCAGATGGTAATAGTGTGCGCACAGCCCAGGCCATGCAGGCAAGGCCACGTGAAGGTCCACGACTCAGGAATTGTCCAGACTTCAAAAACCAGCCCTGGTTTGCGCCAGAGCTCAGGGGTAGTTGACCAGGTGAGCTGAGGAGTCTTTTCCTGGGAGAGGCAGATATGGGAAGCCATTCCCTTCCTCCCTGGGGATGGCACTACATCTTTGACTCCCTCAGACATCGGTGTGAGAGTGAGAGCCCTTGACTCTGCCGCAAGCCTTCATTTGTAGATAGGTGGAGCAGCTGGCGGGTGAAACAGCCTGAAGGTGTAGGACTGAAGCAGGAGCCTCCCCTGAGCTGCTTATCCAGGGAATGAAGGTCCCTTTCTTTTTCCTTCCAAACCTGGCCAGACACTGCTGTTTGCCTCTTGTAGGAGGCAGTCTTGTCTTTCTTTCTGTCCCTTGACCAGTCGTCCGTCCCCTCTAAGCATCCCAGGCACTGAGCAGGCACTAGGGACTGCTGAACTGGAGAAGTGGGGGGGGGGGTGTCTGTGATGTCCCGTCCAGGAATCAGCAGGCAGAACAGAGTTGTCATACTGACAATTGGTGTGTACTCATGGTCACTGCACAGAGTGAGCCCCACCCCCCCCCCCCCCCGAGGCTGGAAGCCTGGGCCAGAGCCTCCTTAGGTGGGTCCTTCAGGATGAAGAAGACACAAGAGCAGAGAAGGAACCAGAGGTGGTGTCCCTTCCACTGCTCTGAGAAACAAACAAATAATGAAACAGTACCCAAGCTTCCTCCCTGGCTCTGGTACTCCATCCTTGACTCCTACAGGCACACGTGTTGTGTGGTCTTTCCACCCTCTAAGACAGGGATTTGAGGTGCAGGGTGGCCACATGGCCAATAGGTGGCAGAGTTGCACCTCCTACTCATCAAGGGGTGGCTTAGATGGTTTTCCCAGATCACGCAGGCATGGTGGACATGAACCCAGGCAGTCTGGTTTACCTGGACCTTTCATCCCCTGCTGCCTCTGGTTCTTACCAGTCTACCAGGATGTGCCCCATGCCTCCTCCACCAGGATACTCACTGTTGTCTAGGCCAGTGACTCTCAACGTGTGGGTCACAACCCCTTTGGCAAACCTCTATCTCAAAAAAATTTACATTACGGGGCTGGAGAGATGGCTCAGTGGTTAGGAGCATTGCCTGCTCTTCCAAAGGTCCTGAGTTCAATTCCCGGCAACCACATGGTGGCTCACAACCATCTGTAGTGAGGTCTGGTACCCCCTTCTGGCCTGCAGACATACATACAGACAGGATACTGTATACATAATAAATAAATATTTTTTTAAAATTTACATTACGATTCATAACGGTAGCAAAATTACAGTTATGAAGAAGCAACAAAAATAATCTATGGCTGGGGTCAGCACAACGTGAGCAACTGTATTAAAGGACCGCAGCGTTAGGAAAAGCACTGCTCTAGGGAGTTCTGGGCCAAGGTGATGAGCAGTATTTGTCTTGCTCTGTAGGGATCTGCCTGTGTGGCCACCATACCGAGGGTCCTTCCTGTGAACGCTGCATGCCAGGTTTCTACGGCAACGCCTTCTCGGGCCATGCTGATGACTGCCATCCCTGTCCCTGCCCTGGCCAATCAGCCTGCACAGCCATCCCAGAGAGCGGGGAGGTGGTGTGCACACACTGCCCCCCTGGCCAGAGAGGTGAGTGGCCTATGCTCTAGTCTCTAGGAAAACCAAACCCGGCGCCCCAATCCTGCCCCAGCTCTAGCGGTGCAGCCTGGGTTTGGGTGTGATGGGTGGGAAAGAGCCTGACCTTCGGTGTGGCAAGCATGACTGCTGGGGACAGAGTCCACCTGGGCCTTGGCCATATAGAACTGACCCTTGGAAGACCCTTCTATGGGCCTTAGAGCTTGACTCATGGCTTAGGACCCGGGATCCTCACTGGAAAGATGGCAAACCTCAAGGCAAATCTCTCATATGTCAGAGGTAGGCTCAGCTCATAAAGTGCTTGCTGGACAAGCCGGGTAACCCTATTCAGACTCAGAAAAAGGCCAAGTCCTGTGGCACGTGTCTATACTCTCAGCCCTGGGGAAGCAGAGGCAGGTGATCTCTGTGAGTTCAAGGCCAGTCTGGTCCTCAGAGTGAGTTCCAGGACAGGCTCCAAAGCTACACAGAGAAATCCTGTCTCAAATAAGAAAAAAGAAAGATTGACTGAGGGTGATCCCCAACATCTACTTCTGGCCTTCATGCATACACACATATGTATACACACACAAACATACAAGCACATGCACATACACACATAGACAAGTATACACACATGTACACAGGTACATGTATGCACACACATAGGCACCTGTTCACACACACATACATGCAGACACATGTACACACACACACAAATTTTCAGCGTTAGTTTTTAGGAATGTCTATGGCTAACATAAGGGAAACAGAGCCTTCCCGCACCCAGGCTCCATGCCCTGCTGCAGAGCTGATGCTATCCCCAGAGGTGCATTTAATGGCATTTGAAATGTCTACATGCCCCACAAAGTCACCCACTTAAAGTGGACAATTTAATGGCTATTGGTATATTACATCATTAATTTTTTATCATAATAAAACCTATATCATAAAACTGTCCTCCTTGGCTATCATTTTAAGCATGTGATTCATTGGCCTCAGGGGCCCTGGCATCGTATGCTGTCCCCTGTCACCATGCAGTCCTGTGAGCTCTGTGCCCGCTGAACTGTCGTTTAATGTCCTCTGTCCCCCCCACTCCTCTCCACTATTTGACTATGTCTCTGAATTTGACTCTTTGGGGTCTTGTCTAAGTAGAAGCGTGTGTTGTCCTTCTGTGTCACTTAGCATCTGGCTTTGTGTGGGGTTGGTTGGTGTCTGCCCTGAGTAGCCCTGTGGGGTGTTCTGCTCGCTGAAGCTTCTTCTGAAAGCAGCTTCCGGTCCTGCAGTCGCCCCAAGGTTGGCTGGATGGACTCTCAGGGAACATAGAGCCCGGTGTGTGGGAGAGAATCCCACGGTTGGACTCTGTACCCCATGGGCATCACACTTGCCCTTTCCCCATGTCTGACCCCCACTGTGGTGCCCAGAGCCTTCAGAAGTGAGTGAAGCTCTGACAGTGAGAGCGGGAGACTCTCATGGTGGGCAGGACATCCCTGAGAGGGCACATCAGGGAGCAGCTGCCACCGCCAGAAGGAACCATCCTGGGAGGGCCTAGGGTGACTTACAGATCAGGGACTTCTGCCAGCCTCCAATTCCGCATCACCTCCCGGGGCCTTCCTTGGGAGAGAGTAGCATGCAGCTTGTCTGGTCATCTGAACCAAGCCTGACCAACATCCTCATGATGCTGCAGAAACTGCTGGTGGGAAGGATAAAGGTGGACACATCAGTACCTGCTACTGCTGAGCTCTTAGCATTGAGTGCTTTGCACAGATAACCACGTGGAGGCCTCGCAGCAGGGCCTTGGGGCATCTAGAGAGTTGTCCTCACTAGAGGCAAGGAGCACTGTGGCTTGCCAGGGGCCACACCAGGGGGTGGTGCTCTAGGACCTGGCTGCAGGCCAACTTGTGTCATAGACCCTGCTCAGCTTCCCAGAAAAATGACAGATTTACTGCACCCTTGTGAGCCAGAGCTACAAACCTGCCCCTTCCACACACAGGACGGCGCTGTGAGAGCTGCGAAGATGGCTATTTTGGGGATCCTCTGGGACTCTCTGGAGCCCCCCAGCCCTGCCGCCAGTGCCAGTGCAGCGGGAATGTGGATCTCAATGCTGTCGGCAACTGTGATCCTCGCTCCGGCCGCTGCTTGCGCTGCTTGTACAACACCACAGGCGCCCACTGCGAGCACTGTCAGGATGGTTTCTACGGGAGCGCCTTGGCCACCAGGCCTGAGGACAAGTGTGCACGTGAGTACCCAATTCCCAGACCCGTGGGGTAAGGCACGGGAGCCACTGTCCTCAGCCCTCGTTCAGGACCCACACAGGATTCTGAGAGAGCTACTTAGGCAGGCCTCTTACCTTCTCTGTTCTCTAGAAAACATTAGGGTTTGTTCTTCCCCAAGGCCTCTTCAGTGCTGGCATCTCACTAGCTCTGATCCTACAGTGTCACCCCGTACCGATCATTCAGCACCTTCTCGCATCCGCCCTTAGCACATAAGGCTGATGCAGGGATGGGGAGGCCATGCCTCATCTCATGTGCCCCCCCTCCCTGCCTGGGTTGCCCTCCGCCTCCTGCGTGTCGAATCGGGAAGTCCTGCATCGGAGCAACTCAGCTTTCCCCCATCCGTGTCCTCAGAGCCCTTTCACAGGGCACCGGCCACACCTCACTGTGGCTGTGGGAGTCCCTCCAGGAAACTCCATTCTGGCATCAAGAAGGATGCCGTACTATGGTTCCTGGGAGAGCAGAAGTGTGTGGCTCCAGATGGGGCTGCCAGGCTCTGCCTCATCGCTGGCCCTCTCTCCAGCCTGTAGGCTTGAGACGGACTTGGGAAAGGGCGGTCTACATCCCCACTCTTCTGGGCTGGCTCACCAAGGACCTGGCAAATGAACTGAGACCCGAGTTTGTCCCTCAAGCCTTCTCCAGGAGGGTCTCAGGAACCCGGCCTGTGTGACCGTCATCTCTGGGGCTCCCTTGGCTTCTGCCTGTACCCCTAAAGTTTAAGCAAATGATTCAAACATCCTTTCCTGAAACCTAGCCTGCAGCTGTGACCTGAGGGGCTCAGTCAGTGAGAAGATAACCTGCGACCCAGTGACCGGGCAGTGTGCCTGCCTGCCTCATGTTACCGAGAGGGACTGCAGCCGCTGCAGCCCTGGCTTCTACGATCTCAAGTCTGGGAGGGGCTGCCAGAGGTAGGGGTGAGGTTGAGTGCACTCTGGGAGGGGTTCTCAGAGGTAGGGGTGGGGCTGTGAGTTCCCTGGGTGTTTTGCCTGGGGGAAGAGGGCACCATGGAGCCTCAGGGAAGGGCCTGGTCTGGAATGTGTTGTCCCAGGCCCTTTTCCACATCCACGGTGCCCTCCACCAAAGGGCATGGAAGCTCAGTCTCTGGGTATCAGATTCCTGGCTTTGCCAGCCCTGGAGGGAGGTCAAGAACAGCCCAAGGGCTGGGCAGGTGGTCAGGCAACTGGTTTGGTCTGATTCTCTGTCTCAGTGACAGGGATCACTGGATGGCCTTTTAACCACAGCTCCTGAGACAGTGTGTCAGCCTCAAAGGAAGACTCTGGGGAGGCTGAAGAAGTGGTGACTGTCCTTGTGTGGCTCCATGGTGCCCTTAGTGTGGATTTCACAGTGACTTTCCAGACCTGTGCCAGTGGCTTTTTTTTTTTCAGTGTCCTATGTAACTTGTGTTCCCCTGGACATAGGCAATCATCAGAGGCTGGGTTAAGGGGTGGCCTCATCAACCTTCATACTTGCTTCTTGTTGCAGCTGTAAATGTCACCCACTCGGCTCCTTGGAAAACAAGTGTCACCCCAAGACTGGTCAGTGCCCCTGCAGACCCGGCATCACAGGCCAATCCTGTGACAGATGCCAGTCGGGTTTCTTTGGCTTCTCCATCAAGGGCTGCCGAGGTGAGCAAGCCGCATCCCACTGGGCCGTGGGAGGAAGGGGCTGAGGTCTCCTGCCGGAGGTGACCACAAGAAGCAGGGATGGTGGGGGAGATGATGGGTAGCCGCTGGCTGGTTGCCTGAGCCTGGCCTTAAGAACATGGAGTGTGGGGGCTGGAGAGATGGCTCAGAGGTTAAGAGCATTGCCTGCTCTTCCAAAGGTCCTGAGTTCAATTCCCAGCAACCACATGGTGGCTTACAACCATCTGTAATGAGGTCTGGTGCCCTCTTCTGGCCTGCAGGCATGCATGTAGGCAGACCACTGTATACTTAATAAATAAATAAATATTTAAAAAAAAAAAAAAGAACATGGAGTGTGTATGAGTGTGAGGAAGTTGGTGTTGTAGGTCACCTCTAATGTGACCACTGAACTCTTGTGTGTCGTCAGACACCATGTCACATGTGAGCCACAGTTTCCTCACTGTACAGATAGTACTTTGGCAGTTCTGGGGCTCTGGGAACATTGCAACAAGTAAGCCGTAAGGCCAGGTTGCCAGCTCTAGCCTTCTAACCTTCTAATCAGTCTGTGGCATGGAGCCCTGGAGTCTGCATTTGAGGACACGCAGGGGTTGTGGGAATTTCCAGGTGGGGTTCGAGGATTCGGGGTCATAGGTGGGAGATGAGTCTGAGCCTCTCATCAGGTCCCCAGAGCTGGCTTCTGTCCTCCAGACTGTAAGTGTTCCCCGCTGGGTGCTGCCTCATCTCAGTGCCACGAGAACAGCACGTGTGTGTGCAGGCCCGGCTTCGTGGGCTACAAGTGTGACCGCTGCCAGGATAATTTCTTCCTCGTGGACGGCGACACAGGGTGCCAGGAATGTCCCACCTGCTATGCTCTGGTGAAGGAGGAGGTAAATTGCTATGCCTAGACTCCCCCACTTTCAGGATCATCCAGGGAGCACCAACTCCGTGCTGTGGACCAGAAGCTGCCTGCTCATTCACAGACCTCGAGCCTTATATTCCCACTGGCCACCTTCTCCTGAGTTCTCCCAGCCTCCTCGTTCCAATTCCCCTGACCTTCACCTGTTCCTGGATGAGCCAGAGGTGGCTCCTGTCACCTCCCTTCCTAGCCTCCCAGGGCCAAGGTCTCATACTTGTATAGCTCAGTAGGGGTAACATGACAGGGCACCCCAGGAGCAACACAGACAGCGTTTCAAGTGGGGAAGTGGGTGGAACTGAAGTCAGGAGTTGGAGCCTGAGAGACCCCAGGCAGAGGGAGGGCATCCTTATACGCTTTCATGTTCTACTCCAGAATAGCTAGTTACAGCCCTCCAACCTCCTGGGCCCAGTGGGGCTCTGAAAACATGCGGTGCTGCAGAAGAAAGTGGCATGTCCTCTAGTTATGAGCCCAGAGAGCAAGCAGGCCAGGCCCATAAGCAAAGCCATTTCCAGTTCTGCAGGACAAGCATGCATTTTGCGCCACTTGGCTTCCTGCTACCTGGAACAGTTTTTCTTTCAGACGAGATCACAATCCATTTGTCACTGAGAAAGGCATAGAGGCTGGGTGGTGGTAGCGCACACCTTTAATCCCAGCACTCAGGAGGCAAGAGGCAGACAGATCTCTGTGAGTTCGATGCCAGCCTGGTTTACAAAGCGAGCTCCAGGAAAGCTGTTATACAGAGAAATCCTGTCTCGAAAAACGAAATCCCAAACCAAAACAACCAAAAATACAAAACAAACAAAAAATAGCAAGGAGGGTAGTATCTAAACAGAAACAACTTCCAAGGTTGACCTCTGACCTCCAACACATGCACCTCCCCAGGCAAACATATATGCATGTGTACACATACAAGCACATATACACGCAGGCACTTACACACCAACCTTCACGAAGCTCCTTTTCTCGCCTTCTGTCCCTCCCTCAGTAGCACAGGGGTGAGGCTGTCAAGGCGGCAGCAGGTGCTGGGCTGAGAAAGGAAGTAGCTGGTGAGGTTGGGCAGACAAGACAGGCCCTGGGGGCCTGCGAGTCCTTAGCTCTACGAAGCAGGCAGGATTGGAAGGGGAGAAACCATGGAAAGGGTGGACTAGGCAGAAGCCAGGGTCATTTCCCAGCACCTAGAGATCCCAGCCTCATTCAGTTTTCTTCCCATTTGTCAGGCAGCCAAGCTGAAGGCCAGGCTGATGCTGATGGAAGGGTGGCTGCAGGGGTCTGACTGTGGCAGCCCCTGGGGACCACTGGACATTCTTCAGGGAGAAGCCCCCCGGGGGGATGTCTACCAAGGTAACCACCTACTTCAAGGTACAGGGAACCGGAGAATGGGAAGTGAGGATGCTGGTGGAGCCCCGGGCTGGTTGGACACTTTGGGAGCTCTTAGGATAGTCATGACACCCCATAGGCCTATCCTCCCATGTCCCTAGTCCATCTGTGACGATATTGACATGGGTCTCCTTCTGCTGTCCCCTGCCCTGCACTGATTGTAAACTCAAGGCAAACCCCTGGCTGGGTTCATTCATTTTAACCATTTAACCACTCTTGCCTGGGGCGCTGTTCCAGGTGCTGAACCGGTAGCGTCCTCTGGGGTTTTGGCTTTTGGCCTGTTTGCTCACTGCCATGTCTCCAGGCTGTGTTTGGCACAATGCAAAAATGATTAGCAACTAAGAAAAGCAGGCCTGTCATTAAACCAGGTGGAATGTGGCCTTGGGGCACAGGAAACTTCCAGAACGTTGAGGCTGGGTTGGTCACTTTGTACAGCTGTGTTTGTTTCAGCCTCTGGCTAAAGGTAAGCCAAGTGCCTGTGCGCTGTCAAGTGAGGGAGCAGTCAATTGGCGCCCTGTGAACCTCAGTGAAGAGTCACAGCCCTGAATTGAGTTAGGGGTCCACTGCCAGCCCAGATTCTGGAGCTACTCACTGTGGTTTCACAAGGCCTGCTTTCAAGTCTCTGTATGTGACTGATTGGCTACAAGTCCTGATTTGCCTTCTCTGGGCCTCAGCCTTGGCAGCTGTCAAATGGGCAGCTGTCCTTTGGAGTACTGGAGGCAGGGGGCAGAGTGGCACTGGGGGTCCAGCTGTGCCCAGGCAGGTGGAGGTCTCAGATGAAAGCCTAGTGAGGGGACTTTTGTGTAGAACCTCATCAGCGATGATCACTGATTCACTGGCTCCTCACAGAGGCCCAGGAAGCCTTCCTGGAGCAGATGGTGGACCTGGAAGGTGCCGTGAAGGCCACATGGAAGCAGTTGCAGGTGCTGAGAGGAAGCATCCGCTGTGACCAGGCTGGAGCTCAGAAGACCTGTGCCCAGCTGACGGAGCTGGGGGAGGCATTGCGGTCCTCAGAGGAGGAGGTCCTGCGTGCAGCCTCAGCTCTTCGGTTTCTGGTACCATGGTCTCCCCCCAACCCTGCTTCCCCTGGAGCCTGTGTAGGAATCTTTGCCCCAGTCTTGCCCTTATGCCCTTAACCATTTGCCCATGGTGTGGTATATGCCTTAAAGGATGCTTAGTGTCACCTGTGACTCGATCACACTGGGTCTCTTCTACTGACAGAGAGAGGCACTGTTTGCAAAAGTCAAATGTATTTGGAGTAGACAGTGAATGCATAATGGCAGGCAGTGTTACTGGACTTTCTGTACAGCCATGCTGATCACCAAGTGCTGGTGTCATGGTTAGCTTTGTGCATTTTATAAAGTTATTGACACCATCCTATTCTACCCAGTCAGTTAGCCAGCTGTAACCCTTGACCTCCCGGGACAAGCCTCAGTTTCTTCCTCTGTTCTTTAAGGTGAGTCTTCAGGAAGGATCCAGCCCACCCACCAATTGGAGCCATCTGGCATCAGAGGCCCACATCCTTGCCAGAAGGTGAGCCCTGAGACTCCAGGATGTTGGGAACTGTGCCCATACTGTTGACATGGGAGCCAGGCCTTCTTGTACAGGCTCCAGAGTCAGGGTTAGTCTCTAGGAGCTAGGACCAGATGAGCCCAAGAGCCACTCAGTGGGGAGTAAATATTACCAGTATGGAAAGGGGTTGTTGGAGTGGAGATGGAGGTGCAGACATGATGGGGAAAAGCTTGCTCAATGGAATGCATCTCAGCATCTGGTGGCTTTAAAAAAAAAACAAAAACAAAAACAAAAAAACACAAGTTTATTGAGATGCAATTCACATGGGCCTGAGAAGATTGGACTGGCCTTGAACTCAGAGATTTGCCTGCCTCCTGAGTGCTGGGATTAAAGGCATTCACCACCATGCCCAGCACATTTTCCTCTTAAAAAAAAAAGATTTGTTTTTGGGGCTGGAGTAATGGCTCAATGGTTAAGAGCATGTAACCTGAGTTCAGTTCCTAGCACCCACACTGGGTAACTCACAACCTCCTGTAATTCTTTCTGCCTCCAAGGGCACCTGCATTCACATGCACACAGACTCACATGCACAGACTCACATGCACACAGACACACATGCACACAGACACACATGCATACTTATAACTTAAGAATAGGCAAATAATAAATATTAAAAATAAACAGTAAATCTACCCACGGGAGTTAGAAGGTATAGGATTGTGTGGAGCTGGAGGCTCAAGCAGGTGTGAACTGATGCATGTGGCTGCTGGGAACTGAACTCTGCGCTGTGCATGAAAAGAAAGTGCTCATAACTGCTGAGCCATTTCTCCAGCCCAGTTTTCCTCTTCAGCTGGAGGAACCAAAGTCACTTTGGAGACGAGGAGACAGATGCAGAGAATCAATTGACTCCCTCACTCCCTCATAGACACACAGCTTGAAAGCGACAGAGTCTGGGTTCCATCCCAGGCCAGCTTGTCCACTCCCTGCTGTGATGTCCATATGAGAGGCCGTGGTGAAAGGCCTTGCCTGCTCCTTGGGCTAGGAGCACAGGTGTGACTGACCTATGACAGGAGCAGGAACACAGAGCATCCCTGCTGATGCCACAGTGGCAGATGGGCGGAAAAGAGTCTGTCCTGCAGGAATCTGGACACCACCTCTGTGTGTGCTCTTAGTGATTGTCATACCAATTCACACAGCCACCGGGACACAGCCACCAAGATCGAAGTCGCTGCACGGAGGGCCCTGCTCGCCTCCAACACCAGCCATGAGCACCTGTGGGATATGCTGAGAGGGAAGGAGGCGTTGGCAGCCCAACGGGAACTGGAGGACAGGTGAGGCCTCCACAGCTATGTGGAGAACCTTGGGCTTAGCTTCCAGGAGCCACAGAACCAGCCAGAGGTCACTGCCTCCAGAGGCAGCTTCTCTGAGCCTGAGCCCTTCGCTGTCACTCTTGTAGGAATGACAGAAGGGGTGGATAAAAACTGCATCCCAGGGTAGCTAATCTCTGCCCCCACAATATTCCCTGAGTGCGTCCCGTAAGCTGCAGGGTGGCATCCTGGCTCTCTTGTTGCTGCTCCCTGCCACCAGCTTTCTTCCCTGCCTCTGGAGGCCAGGCATCTGGGCATCTCTGTTCAGCCTTGAGTTAGGCAGCATGGCAGGGTGAAGTCATGTGGTCCACCTCCAGAGCTGACTGCTATGGAGTGGCCGCTCAGCTCGAGGCCTCTCCATTTATCAGTGGAGAGTAACACACAGCATTAATTATACAAAGCGATTTAAAGGTGGACAGATTTATTCTGCTCACAGTTCACGGGAGTTCTTCCTCCATGGCAAGGGAGACATTGTTCCTGGGCTTGGGGTTACAGCTTGTGCCCCAACAAGCCAAGTTAAGTCACCCATCCTCGATAAGCCAATTAAGAGGCAACATTAATAATGAAAAGCAGAAAAAGGAGCTTTATCGATGTGGCTGCATTGGAAGGAGGGCAAGGATATCCAGGGGAACTCGTTAGTGCCCTTTTGGGTCCTTAGGAGAGGTTAATGTCTAAGCAGTCCTGGTCAAGGTGTGGCCCTGTCCACTGGAGACCCATCATTCTTCTGGCTCCTTTTCCTATGATCTTCTGGGGGAAAAGATCTTTCCCCTCAGGCTGGTTCAGACTGTAGGTTTTCCCCTCTGCATGGTTCAGTCTGTAGCCTTCCCTCTCTCCATGGTTCACACTGTAGGTTTTCCCCTCTTCATAGTTCAGGCTGTAGGCTTCCCCCTTTATATGGTTCAGACTGTAGGCTTTCCCCTCTGGATGGTTTGGGCTGTAGGCTTTCCCCTCTGGATGGTTCCGGCTGTAGGCTTTCTCCTCCTCAAGCACTGGACTCCCGAGGGAATTCTAACTCTTGGGGTCCACAGTTCCAGTGATCTGATAACAAAGTGAGGGACATGAGGGGCTCAGAATACCTTTATCTCTGTTGGGCCAATTACAACATGGCTTCATGCAGGGAAGGCATGTGGCAGGAGCAGAAAGTAGCCTGGTCACATTGCACCTATAGTCAAGAAGCAGAGACTGAACAGGAAGGGGGTCAGGCTATAAAACCTCAAGGCCCTCCCCCAAGTGACCCACTTCCTCTAGCAAGGCTCCATTTACTAGAGGTTCCACAGATTTCCCAGTGCCACCAACTGGGGACTAAGTGTTCAAACATAGGAGCTTCTAGGGGCCATTTCACATCCAAACAGGAGCATATCTAAAGGTCGGCAGCAAGGGCATGGGCAATCAAGATCACAGCTTAGGCGGCAGTCCTTCCATCCCAGGTAGATTCCCCTGCAGCCTTGCAAGAGGCTCCAAGACTCTGCAGAATGTGTCATCCTTGGGAGCACTGGCACCTGGAGCCTGGGCAACATGGCATGCCCAGACTGAATAAGGAGGTAATGAGTCTGTTCACTTGAAAGCTTCAGTGATTGGAGAGATGGCTCAGCTATTAAGAGAACTTACTGCTCTTGTAGAGAAGCTAAGTTCAGTTTCCAGCACCCACGTTAGGTGCTTTACAACTACCTGGAACTCCAGCTCCAGGGGACCTGATGCTTATCACCTTTCTGGACATCGGCACTCACAGGCAGGCAAACACACACACACACACACACACACACACACACACACACACACACACACACGCAATCACAAACACATACACACCCTGAAAACTTTAGATCACAGCCATTTTCCCAGGCCAACTGCTGTGTCCTGACCTGCACAGGGTGAGTCTGTCAGGAGGTAGGAGAAGGCTTTGCAGGTTAACAGCTCCAGCCAGTGGCTCTGACAGAGATGGGGGTGTCCTACACCCTGTTCTGTGGTTCATCATAACATCTTGACCTCTTTCCTCCCAGGTACCAGGAGGTGCAGGCAGCCCAGACTGCCCTGGGCACAGCTGTGGCAGAGGTGCTGCCCAAAGCTGAGAGGGCACTGACCACTGTGAAGCAAGTCATTGGTGATGCTGCCCCACATCTGGTCTTGCTGGTCACCCCTGGAGCAATGGTCAGTTCAACGTCCCTGGAGCTCCTCATTGGGTGGCAGTGAAGGTTCTAGATCATGAAGAAGCCAGAGGGTCATGCAGAGGTGGTCAGGGATTCTTGTTAACTGGGAAGTGGCCTACTGAGACAGGCAGGGCTCAGCCAATCTTCCACACCAAGGCTGGAACTGTACAAGGACATCAGAGGGATGGGGATGATACACTCCCAGTTCCCACACCAGCAGTGACCTTGGCCAAGGATTTCCTTCCCCGAGTCTCAGCCACCAGAGACCCTCTGTCCTTTGGACTCAGCCTCCTTTAGCTTAGTTTTGGAGGTGGGAGCTGGAGGGGATTCAGTCAGTCCTTCATTCAACACTCATCACGTCTCCACACCCTGCCCAGCTTGCCTGTCAGATAATCCTGAGATCTCCAGCCTCAGAAACCCGGCTTTAACAGGGCACTAAGCCTGCTCATGGCATAGCTCACAGGGAGAATGTGTGCCCGGCATGCTCAAGGTCCTGGGTTCCACACCCAACACCAATGAAATCAAAACCAGGAAACAGTCTAAACGCAGTTGGGACACAGGCTGCCTGCGGCTACTGCCTCATGGCTTCCCCTGCTCTTCTCATGTGCAGCAACCTGGATGACCTGGATACTGCTGGGGGCTTGGGATCACACACACCTCTGCCTTTCTAACAGCTGGAACACCCTGCACTCTGAAGCACATTGGTCAAGGTTCAGGTGGAGGAAGAACTGCAGGCTTGAGGAGGGAAGTTCACCTTGCAAGGAAGAAAGGCAATCCTACCCGAGGGTCAGAACAATTAGCTGCAGTGTCCCAGGGCTACACAGCTAGAATTGGTAGGGCTGGGGTCTGAGGCTCCAGTGACAGGTTCTCCCAGCCTGGCTTCTCTGCAACCCCATTTCTTCTGCCACTGCCTTGCCCCTGGGGTATCTCAGGTTCCTGGGACAGCAGGAAGTACTCTAGGACCAGGGTTAAAGCTCCAGTTCTGGGCTAGTAGCCACAGGTTGGCCCTCAGAACAGCAGGGCACAGGCTGGCCCTCAGCAAGCTGGGCACAGGCTGGCCCTCAGAACAGCTGGGCACACTCAGCACAGCTGGGAACAGGCTGGTTTACAGCACAGCTGGGCACAGGCTGGCCCTCAGCAAGCTGGGCACAGGCTGGCCCTCAGCAAGCTGGGCACAGGCTGGCCCTCAGCAAGAGCAGGGCACAGGCTGACCCTTAGCATGGCTGGGTACAGGCTGATCCTCAGCACAGTTGGGCACAGGCTGGCCCCTCAGCACAGCTGGGCACAGGCTGACCCTCAGCACAGCAGGACACAGACTGAGCCTCAGCATAGCAGGGCACTTTTCCCTGAACAGAAGATCTGGTTCTCAGCCCTACCTGAATCCACAATCTCCTTGCAGCCTCAGAACTCCCAAGCCAGGCATCTGGACTGGAAAGTGAAGGCCCTAGAGCAGAAGCTGGTTCAGAGGGAGCACCAGGCCGTCCAGGCTGAAGGAGCCCTGCAGGTGGAGGCTGGGGCAGCCCTAAAGAAGATGGAGCCCTTCATGCAGGTCACTTTTGAATCTGGGGCCTGGAAGAGGGAGGGGATGCCCCCAAGGGAACCTGGGGTGGGGTGGGGTGGGGTGCAAAACATGGAAAATAGCACTTGCAAGTCTCTGCTGCCTCCCTCAAAATGCCTGAGAGTTTTAAAGCCAAACCAAGGGAGGAAAGGCTGCTTGCTGAGGAGAGTAGGGGTGGAGGGAGAGGGGATGGACAGACAAACGGGCAGACAGGTGGATGGTAGAAGCCATATCCATGTATGACCTCTCTCAGGGTCAGTCACAACTGGATGGCTCTTATGTCTCTTCCTCCCTTCTGCCCTTAGATACCCCATGTTCAGAGGCGCCCACTCTGAGCAGCCCGTGGGACTCAGTGTTAAGTCACATAGCCTGCTGTTCAGCCCCGACCGATGGCACTAGATCGGGGGTTCTAGAATGGCAGTTTAACTAGGACCAGCTTGCTAACATATACAAGACTCATTCAAAAATAATGGTGCTAGAGCATTTTTCTTGGGGAATAATTTCAGGCTTATGGGAAGGTTCTATGGACAGCACCCAGATCTTTCATACCCTTCCAGGAGGGCCATTTGATGTTGGTGTTTTAGCCAGCCACAGGGCAGGTGCCAAACTCAGGAGAGCAGCATGATACCACCCAGGGTTCTAGCCTACTGGCCTGACTCAGAAAGCCCCACAATGGCTGTCAGTGGCATTTGGCACATTCACCGTGCTGTGAGACCCTCCTGTTATTAGATCTGGAACATTTCAATCCTCCTGAAATAACCTCAGGAACCTGTACCTTTGGCAGGGCCTCTACTTCTGAGGCCCTGCACACTCCTCCACTCTGACTCTGACGTGTGGCACATCTGTGGCGGTCAGAGGACAACTTTCAGAATTGTGGGTCATGAGGATCAAACTCTGATCTGTCAACCTTGGCAGCAAGCACCTTTACCCACTGAGCCATCTTTCAGGCCCAAGCTGTGTGCTTTTTAACGCAGACACTCTCAGTAACCAAGTTCCCTTTTATTTTTTGTTATATGTTTATTTAGTTTTTGTGTCTGTGCATGGGTGGGGGCACATATTTGCTACCATGTGCATGTGGAGGACACTGTGGAAGCCTATTCTCTCCTTCTACCATGAGCCCAGGGACTGAATTCAGAGCTTCAGGGTTGGACACAAATGCCTTTGCCCACTGAGTCATCTAGCCAGTCCCAATTCTTTTCTTAAAAAAAAAAGTTTTAATTGCATATATTAATTTCACATAATAGTGGGCTTCATTATGACAACTTCATACATATGACATGATTATTTCAAACATATTTCCTATTACCTGTTCTTGCCCACTCCCCACTCCTGATTTACCTTTTCAAATAGTTAGTTTACAATCTACTTTTGTGTCTTTTTTTGTTTTGGTTTTTTTGTTTGTTTGTTTTTCAAGACAGGGTTTCCTAGTAGCTATGAAGCCAGTCCTGGAACTTACTCTGTAGATCAGGCTGGCCTTGAATTCAGAGATCTGCCTGCCTCTGCCTACCGAGTGCTGGGATTAAAGGTGTGTGCCACCACCACCTGGTTACTTTTGTGTCTTTCTTGTAAGCCAATGAGTTTCACTGGGGTTGCTTACAATAGCATGGGTGAGAATTTATTTACAGAGCTTGACTTTTGTCTTAGTTACTGCTCTATTACTATAAAGAGACACATGATCAAGACTACTTATAAGAGAAAGCATTTAATTGGGGATGGTATACAATTTTGAGTATTAGTTCATTATCTTGGCAGGGAACATGGTGGCAGGCAGGCGTGATTCTGGAGAAGTAGCTGAGAGCTACATCTTGATCCACAAGCAGGAAGCAGAAAGAGGACCAGCCTGGGGCTATTATGGGCTTTTGAAATCTCAAAACCCACCCCCAGGGACACACCTTCTCCAATAAGGCCACACCTCCTAATCCTTCTAAAACAGTTCCACCAACTAGGGACCAAGCATTCAAATATATAAGCCTATTGGGCATTTTCATTCAAACCATCACACATATGGGTACCATAGCAGAGTCTACACTACTGAAGAAAACGTCTCCTTTCTCTATTAATCATTAGCTAAGTATAAATCCACAGGGAGAAGTTGGACCCTGTGACACTGCCCCATAACAGAAAACTGAAGTTGAGGGCCCTAACTAAATGCAGATCTTGTACAGGTAGTAATGGCCGCTGTGAGTTCAAGAATTCAAAGTTCATGCCATGCCCTGAAGTCAGCTTCCTGTGACTCTTACATTCTTTGTGTCTTCTCTTGCACAATCGATCCTAAATTCTTTACCAGGTAGTCTCATCAGGTGGCCATGGGGAAGAGATGGCTATTCTGTGAGGAGAAACTGTTTAATAGCTATGGGCTGACATCACATTAGACTGAAGTATGTGGTTGTCTTTGGCTCTAGTTTTTCCGTCATTCTCCAGGCTTCTGAAGATGGGGTCTTCTTGGGATTGATTTGGGGCTTGGCTTCCATCTAATCAGATCAGGGATCCTAGAATCAGGACGATCTCCAGTCAGAGTCATCTGAGGTTTGGGACCCTGTCCATCTGGGGCCCCTTGACATGTCTCCAGGCAGCCCCTGCTTTTTTCTCTTCCTTGCAGCTACGCTACAAGACCACAGCTGCCCGGACACAGGCTTCCTCAGCTGTCCAAGCGTCCACACTGACTGTCATAGGAGCCAAGACTCTGCTAGCTGACCTCGAGGGTATGTGTGTCCTGTTGAATCCTGGGTTCTATACAAGACCCTGACAGCCAACTTGCCAGGGATGCCTGGCTACAGGGAAAAGCAGCATCAGGTGGACCAGTCCCTCTCCCTCTCAGGACTTCCATGCTGTCTGTCTCTTCCTGTCACACATGCCACTACTGGATTCTGGCCCCTGTGGCCACCCTATTTAGCTCCCAGCATTATCAGACCAAGCCCAGAGTTCCTCAGGATCCAGGGGAAGAGAATCTGTTGTTACTGGCAGGGGTGTGGCTCTGGGGAAGTGAGCTGTCTAAAGTATGCAAGGTTCCAAGTCCCATCTTCAGTAGAGGTAAGAAGCAAAACCAGGGCCTGAGGGTGTGGCTCAGTTGGTAGGGTGCTTGCTGAACGTGCTGAAGGCACCGTGTTAGACCCCCAGCCCCAAATAAGCCAGTTGAGGTGGTGTACACCTGTAATCTCTGCACTCGAGAGGATCAGGAGTTCAAAATCACTCTTGGCTACATAGTAAGTTTCAGAATCATGATACACAAGACCCTGTCCAAAAAAAAGAAACAAACCTCCTCCCCAAATTGCTGGATGGATCACACCTGTCCTCCCAGTGCTGGATAAGCTGAGGTGGGAAAAGTGCCTCAAGAGTGAGGGCGGCCGGGGCTACCATAGTAAGTTCTAAAACAGCTTAAGCTATTGAATGAAACCCTGTATCAAAATGCCCCAGACAAAACAAAACTATGCGCTACTCATTGGGGCCTCCCATGAAAAGGACACGACCGTGTGCACACTTATATAACCAGAGTCACATTTAGGGAAATGTAAATCTGTACTATGAGATGTTTTGTGTTATTGCGAGGGCATCAGAACTGTGGAGGGTTGTGAGATGCACATTGTATGTCCCTGCCTTGCTGCCCTCAGCCTCCTTCTCTCCACATTGAGGTGCACATGACCTCCCAGGTGTCACCTTCTCCTTGTTGAGAACAGGACTTTGCTTGTGCTGGGTGGAAAAATTGTCCCTCTGATTCTGCCCCATAACCCAACAGATTAACTTCTAACCTCAAATCCAGGCTCTTTCTGCCTTCTCCCAGCACAGCCCAGAGGCTGTGACCACTGTGTGATGAGGCTTTAACAGAGATATCACAATACAGACACCATCATAGCACACAGGTCTTTGCATTTGCTGAGGGCAAGCAACGTCTCACGCCTCTTGTTATTCTGGGGGGGGGGTACCATGAGAAGGGGGCACAGATCTGTGTCTCCAGCCTCTGCCCCCATTGTCTAAAGTCCCAGGCTGGTCACACACTGGCAGTCACTGTCTGGAAGGCTCTCCAGGATGAGTCTGTTCCTCCTGCCTCAGCCTTGGCCGGTTTTGCAGGAGTGAAGCTGAGGTTTCCTGGGCCCAAGGAGCAGGCGGCACTGAAAAGGAGAGCAGGCAGCATCCGGGCCAGGCTCCTGGAGGAGTCGAAGAGGAAGACCAGGCAGGCAGAGAGGATGCTGGGAAATGCTGCAGCTCTCTCCTCTAGCGCCAAGAAGAAAAGCAAAGAAGCAGAAATGATGGCCAAGGACAATGCCAAGGTCAGGTTCAGGACTTGTTGACAACAGCTTTCTTGCCCTTGGTGTTGACTGCTGTGGGTCCTGGCTCTCAGCTCAGGAGCTCATGGGGTGACCTCACCCGTGGGCCTGTGAGAATATGAAGACTCTAGGCAGAGCCAAGTTCAAGCTTAAGTCATATGACCAGGACTCACACCTGGGTCCAGTGGGATGTTGTCTAGATTTCCAGATTTTTCTTTGTTGTTGTTGTTGTTGTTACTGTTTTAATTTCATCTTATTTACTTTTTATACAATTTTTAAGATGTTCTATTTTGTGTGTACAATGTTTTACCTGCATGTATGTATGTGCACTATGCACATGCAGAAGTCAGAAGGGTCCCCTAGCTGCGAGCCTCTATGGGGGTGCTAGGACCTGAATCCAGGTCCACCACAAGAGCAACAACTGCTCTTAACTGGTGAGCAATCTCTCCACCCCTACTTTTTAATTTTTTGACAGTCTCATGTTTTTAATCCTAGGCTAGCCCTGAAATCACTGTCTAGCTGAGGATGACCTTGAACTTTTGATTCTTCTGCCTCTACTTCTGCCACCACCCCCAGTTTATCCTGTACTAAAGACTGAACTCAGGGCCTCGTGCATTTGAAGCAAACACATGTCTAATTGAGCCACATTCGCTATTCCTTGGCTTTCTTTAACTGAGGCCGAATTCATTCTCTCTCTCTCTCTCTCTCTCTCTCTCTCTCTCTCTCTCTCTCTTTGTGTGTGTGTGTGTGTGTGTGTGTTCCTCAGATCCAATGCTTACACCCAAGTGAACTCTTTTCCTGGGTACCTAAATTTCTGAAGGGCTGGTCTGAAACTAGAAATTCCAGGTGCAGTTTCTTTTCTTTTCTTTTCTCTTCTTTTTATTATCAAGTCTAATTTATTTCCATGATTCAAGAATGTATCATTACATGCTATTTAATGATCATACAGCAAATGATAAAAATTAAGGAGAAAATATTGGACATATTCTTCTCTAACAATACAGAAAAGCATTTGACAAAATTTACCATCAACTGGTGATACAATTACTAATAAGTATGAAATATATATATCCCAGTGTAGTAAATCAATATATTTCAAGCCCACAGCTAACATACTCTTCAGTGCTAAGTGTGTTTTTTCATCTAGGATCAGGAACTAACCAAAGATGCCTTTCCTATCTACTGAGTTAATACTGGATATTCTTGCTAAATCCAGGTGCATTTTCTTGTCCCTTTGTTCAGATTTTGGGCAACTCCTCCTCCCTTTCTCTGGACTTCTGTTTCCCCATATATAAAAGACAGGTGGAATTTCTCCACTAAGGAAAAATGAGTAGTTTTCAGGAATTTGTACTGAAAGCACACCCTGTGTCCAGCACATGCCTGTTGATTGTGGGAATGAATGAGTTCTAGGTTATGAGGTAGACTGCTTGGCATCATGTCATAAGAACTCTTGTCCAAGCCAGACCTGGTGGTACAAGCCTCTATCCCAGCTACTCTGCAGGCTGAGGCAGGAGGATCGCAAATCCAAGGCTATCCTGGGTAACTTAGAAAGTCCCAATTTCAAAATATGAATTGGTCATGGCATGTGGGTTAGTCATAGAATGCTTACCTAACTTGTACGAGACTCTGGGTTCCAACTTCAGTCTGGAAAAAGAAAACTAAAGAACAAAGTCCCCCTTTCCCCAGGGGCTTTACTCTTCCTTCCTGTTGCTGTCCTACAGCTTGCCAAGGCTTTGCTGAGGGAGGGGAAGCAGAGCCACCGTCGTGCCAGCCGACTGGCCAGCCAGACCCAGGCCACACTCCGCCAGGCCTCTCGGCTAGTACTAACATCAGAAGCACGCAAGCAGGAGCTGGAGGAGGCTAAGCAGGTGGGTGTGCCCGGCCCTCACACCATCTCCTATGCCCAGTGTCTTCGGGTTGCCATTGCTGTGATGAAATACCGTGACCAAAAGCAACCAGCAAAGGAAAGGATTTATTCCACTTAGATTTCCGGATAACAGTCCATCGCTGACAGAAGCCAGGGTAGGAACTCAAACAGGGCAGGAACCCAGAGGTAGGAGCCAATGCAGAGGCCATGGAGGGGTGCTGCTTACTGGCTCGCTCCTCATGGCTTGCTCAGCCTGCTTTCTTATAGCACCCAAAACCACCATCCCAGGGGTGTCACCAACCCCCCGTGCCTGGGCCCTCCCACATCAATCACTAATTAAGAAAATGGCCTACAGTCTAGCCTATAGCCCAGTCTTATGGAGGCATCATCTCTGTTAAGGTTTCCTCCTCTCAGATGACTTAAGCTTGTTTTAAGTTGACATAAAACTAGCCAGCCCTCCCAGTCACCCCAAGGAGCCACTAAGATGTTCTTTCTGGCCAAGGTGACCTCTGGGCTGAGCACCGTGGAGCGCCAGATCCAAGAATCTCGAGGGTCTTTGGTGAAGGACATCCAGGTCCTGTCAGAGCTGCTCGTCAAGCTGGGTAAGGAGACCCCACGGTGAGTCCCTGGGTGGGGGGCAGTCATAGGATACATCTCTCCTTGTCCTAAAATCCAGGGCTCCCACTTCTACCATGTCACCTATCACAGGCTCTGTAGCCATGTGAGCCCTGTGTAAGGCAGGGTGGGTGTCTGGAATTAAATTCACTGTGCCTCCAAGGCCTGAGAGAGACATCCGCTTCCTCTACTCTGGTGAGTCTGGTGTGGGCTGGAGGAAGTGAAAACCCACTCGCTGTGTTAAGGAACCCTTGGTTCCCAGTGGGTGAAGTAGCAGTCAGAGCCTAGAAAGAATGGCAGAAAGCCAAGGCCATGCTGAGATAGAACCTGATTCTGACTCTGTCCCTTCCTGGGTGGGTGTCACCAGCTCCCGGAGCTGGCTTGCCCCCCACGAAGGAAGAGTGAAAGTGGACGACTTAGGAGGTGCATATGTCGGGAGAAGTCAGCCGACACTGGTTCACAAGCAGGAAGGAAAATTCCACGTGAAGCCAGGTGGGAGCCCTTGGGAGGCTGAGGCAGAGGATGGATTCAAGTTCTAGGCTGGCCTTGAATACAAGTGAGACCATGCCTCAAAAAAGAAAGAATGTGGGAAGAAGAGGTGGCTTGGCTGTCAAATCCTGCCTGCGTCCTGCGCTTCTAGAGGTCCCAAGTTCAGTCCCAGTACCCATGTCAGTGGTTCACAACAGCCTGTATCTCCAGCTCCAGGGGATCCAGTACCCGATTCTGGCCTCTGTAGGCACCCTCAATAGAGTCAAAAAGACATACTTACATAAAAATAAAATAAATCTTAAATGAGGAAGAAAAAGGAAAAGAAAACTCTGGACAGGTTGTAGCAAAGAGAACTTATATATGAACGGCCAGGGCCTCTGGATGAAGAGCTGGTAGCCGCAGACTTGGATGTCCAGGCAATGATTAGACAGGTTGGGCTGACATGAACAACACATATTTTTAAAAGCTGTGCTAAGGGGGGCTGGAGATTTGGCTCAGCGATTAAGAGCATTGCCTGCTCTTCCAAAGGTCCTGAGTTCAATTCCACACATGGTGGCTCACAACTATCTGTAATGAGACCTGGTGTCCTCTTCTGGCCTGCAGACATACACACAGACAGAATATTGTATACATAATAATAAATGAATAAATATTTTTTTAAAAAAGCGAAAAACTGTGCTAAGGGATACAAGATTAACTCAAAAATATCAGTAGCCCTCCTGTACACAGATGATAAGAGGGCTGAGGAAGAAATCAGAGAATCAACACCCTTCACAATAGCCACAAATGGCATAAAATATCTCGGAGTAACTCTAACCAAACAAGTGGAAGACTTGTATGACAAGAACTTTAAATCTTTGAAGAAAGAAATTGAAGAAGACACCAGAAAATGGAAAGACCTCCCATGCTCTTGGGTAGGCAGAATTAATATAGTAA